>JASEVX010000022.1:500779-786818 GCA_031761405.1 Serripes groenlandicus
GTCAATGTAAACAATCCACCTTATACGATGATTAATTGCACACCAATAAACACAGTTTAGGATGGGTAGTGTCGCATTTACTCTATCCAGATTGTATCCCACGTCTTATAGATCAGATGATTTTTGAAATCATTGTTTAACAAGAGAGCAGTCAATTAGTTCCTTCTCATCTCACAATGTTTCATCCTAGAATAGAACTGTTTAGTTAATAAAAACCTCCAATTTTTCCAGATATAACACGTGTTTCTTCAGATGATTTCAAAGCTGTCGCTTCTATAAATGGCATCATGAGTAAACTGTAATTCCATACGGACGTAAATTATGTTTTGGTAACAATACTGTTAACCCTGTCCCTCATAAAGACGCTTTCTGGTGGCTCTGCAGCAGACAGCCTTTTGAAAACATGGTGACAAAAGAAGAAATTGCTCAAAAAGTTTTCCACTTTTAAGTCATAGGTTATCCAATCAATTATAGAGATTTCTATTTTTTAACAAAATATGTTTTAAGGTCGTCTGCTGCAGAATTGTCGTATGAGGGAAAGGGTTAAGACTCAAGCGATTAGCAAACCAGTGGTCTGCGAACGTATTTGAATTAATTAACGGATGGTTTATTTTGGTACATCGATCACATTTACATATGGCTATTATAAAAACCCATCAATCAAAGTAACGATGGTAACGACATAACAGAACAACCCTGAAAGCTGTGTAAGGATTTAGAGTGTATGACCCTTTCCTACACGCACACTCATTCTGACACGCAGTTAACCCTTTCCCTCATACGACAATTCTGCAGCAGACGTCTTTGAATATATTTTGTCAAAAAATGGAAAATCTCTATAAATTGAATGGATAACATATGACTAAAAGTGGAAAACATTGTGGCAGAAAGAGAAATCGCTCGTTTTGAGCAATTTCTACTTTTGTCATTATGTTCTCAAAAAGCCGTCTGCTGCAGAGGCGCCAGAAAGCGTCTATATGAGGGAAAGGATTAAGGCATCAATGGAGAAACATTCACACAATGTAATTAAATGTATTTATTTTCCAAAACATTTTCAACATTATTCTATAATCATATTTTCTTTTTAGGATATTTGCAGCAATTATTGCATAGATTTTATGCAATTATTCTACTTCAGCCCTGCTTTATGTTGGAAAGCGTTAACTATTTGATATGTTTGATGTTTCAAAGTCGACTGCTTTTTCAGCAACCCCAACATTATTTGTACATATTCAAAAATATTGAATCATAGTTGATATCGATGTTGTTAAAAGTGAAAGCAAACTCTTTGATAACGTTTCCTATTCCCCCACCCCCTCACTGTTTTAAAGATAAAATCAAAACAAGCCTCCTATTATATAATGTTAATATTATGTTAGATATCAGTAAAAGAGATAATATTCCTTTCATACAGGGTGCAACGATGCAATTGCCATTTATATCCCATATATAGATTCATGTTGTCGCATCTGCAGAAGAGGATTTTTGAAACATTGTTGCAAGAGGACTAATTAATAATTTCTCCATTTGCGCCAATGTCTTCAGCTCTTTCCGTTCTGTAATCAAATTGAGATATTTTGCACATTCTTTTCAAAGTCGTTTGCTGCAGATTTGTTGTATGTGGGAAAAGGGTTAAATTAAACTGTGTGTCACGTAAATGAGAACATAATATATTTTGAAATATTGTTTTTTAAGAGTTTTACTGGATTAATATTGTCCTGACCTTCTGACACAAATATATACTAGCCTCGTTTAACAACATAGGGATCTTATTGACTATTCTTACAATAAAGAGTCAATGCGTCTGTGTATATGGGGGGCTACATCTCTATCGTTTCGTCGAACAATACGTACATGTCTTTATAAAACAAAAAGGTGGACGACGGAGATTAAGGTCAATCTACATATCGAGGGCTTGGCGTGAAACGGTTGTAACTAAAATTGGTATCTATGTACCAAGGTTAATCCCCTCGCCATAAAGTCTTTATAAGCGTTAACTCATTTTTCTTGGTAAACAAAGGACATTTAGGTGCCATTGCTCGTTCTGAGCAATGGCATCTATATTTCCATTGTTTACAAAGGGGTCAAAATTGCCTAAAAAACAGGGTTTTAAAAATAGGTTTTTAGTTACAACCGTTTCACGCCAAGACCTCGATATATCGTCCACCTTTATATAATATAAACATGTATGTATCCTTCGTCGACAAGCATAGAAGTGTATCCCCATTTATTTATCGACAATGTGCCTTATAATGATTAGCCAAGCTCCGGTAGATCAGTCGGTAGCGACGTGGGCTGTCAACCCAGGGGTTGTGAGTTGGGAACCCCAGCTCGGCCAACATTCATTCCGTCGTTTGACAAAAGTCATTGTGACAAGCGGCATTCGTCTTCCAACAATGGGCTAACAGTCTATGTGGAAAAGCAGCCAGTTGCTTTGAAAAATTGGTGTGTGGATTACTGGCGTCAGAAAGCCAGGAAACACATGAATATGTGAACTGGCCGCCCTGATATGACTGAAGAATTGTTGTAAAAAGGTTTAACCCAAATCAATCAACTATGATGACTATATAACGAGGCGCGTCTTATATCAGCATAAATAACAACAACACAAATGTACCGTATACTGCACGTTTTGTTTCATAAAACACCTCAACATCTTTATTAAAATATGATATTACATATTATTGATGATATTGAAATACACATATCTGGTAAAATGTCAGAATCGTGTTAATATCGTTAAGTAATCATTGAATAAAACTGATATTAACTCATTTAGAGATTAATATATTTGAAAACCTGCATCGTTGAGATAGGCGTACGGAACATGCGACACCTCGTTATGCCACGTCAGGTATTTCATGATATTCTGTAAAGTGATTAACAGATATTACATTTATTCTACACTGACGATGCTCGCCTCGAGTATCAAAGGAAATTGTTATTTTTTATTAGAGACCTCTTCCCTGGCTTGATGGCTATATTACATCCATAAATCTTCCACCCAAGTGAGAACATGGACCTTACCGCGGGTAAACACCCCCAGGGAATTTATACATAGAACCCAAATACTACCGAAAAACAGGAAAGGTCGATTGGTATGATGTAAAACTTATTAAAACAGTAACGACTTAATTTGAAAAGCTTCGTGGAAAAAGAACGCCCCCTTCAGAACACACTACCGAATAATGTTACTGGTCATTGATGGAATGGCATAGTTCGCCGTGGCTAATATCACCCTTTACAAGCGACGGGCAGTCCATGTAATGCGGCCTGTGATTAAATCATATTGAACAATTACAAAGTGGCATTCATAGCGTATCATATCTCCTGAATTGATTTAAAAGATCCTAAACAGTAAGACTGATTCTTATCTGACCTGTTTCAAAATAAAAAGATATTGCGACTTAATAGATGTGACGTAGATGTTCTTTTGAATTTATCTTTTACTGACAGAAAAATAAAGACGAATATAACTAGAATCGGCTCACCGAGTCGCCATGATAAAACCGTCGGCTATTTATGGGCGATGGTTAACGACAAAACCTATCCTCGCTCGTGTCTAGTTCCTACATACAATGTACCCAGTGGGGGTCAGATCATCAAGGGAATCCACTTCATAACTGCGTAATTCATTTGTAGTATTAACAGAAAACAATATCATTGGTTCTAAACGTAACTATTTGGCTGTAGAGTGTTTTAAGTCACTGTTAGCTTTTCCCAGCCATATCGCGGTATTCCATGGGAAAGTTACAAGTACTACCGGTCATTTTATCATGAAATCAGTAAGTCAGTCGGAGTGCTGACCCAAAAAGCAATCCTGAACGCCAAGGTGGGAAAATCATTACTACCATTGTTAAAGTCTTTGGTTTGATCCTTCGTACTGTAAAAAGACTACCTGCCGAAAACATAACAAGGCACTAACTTATTTAAAGATTATCCTGCAGCCTACTTACTAACGCATCGATGGCCTCCTGTAACTACATTTTGAAACAAGAGCTGTCGGGTGTCCAATGTATTCCAATGACTAGATAGTCTGTGAGTATATGTATTGGGTATTACAGTTATACTATATCCCAGTAGATAGTATGTGATTATATGTATTGGGTATTACAGTTATACTATATCCCAGTAGATAGTTTGTGATTATATGTATTGGGTATTACAGTTATACTATATCCCAGCAGATAGTTTGTGAGTATATGTATTGGGTATTACAGTTATACTTTATCCCAGTAGATAGTCTGTGATTATATGTATTGGGTATTAACGTAATACTATATACCATCAGATAATTTGTGATTATATGTATTGGGTATTGCAGTTATACTATATCCCGGCTGATAGTTTGTGAGTATATGTATTGGGTATTACAGTTATACTTTATCCCAGTAGATAGTTTGTGATTATATGTATTGGGTATTACAGTTATACTATATCCCAGCAGATAGTTTGTGATTATATGTATTGGGTATTACAGTTATACTATATCCCGGCTGATAGTTTGTGAGTATATGTATTGGGTATTACAGTTATACTTTATCCCAGTAGATAGTTTGTGATTATATGTGTTTGGTATTACAGTTATACTATATCCCAGTAGATAGTTTGTGATTATATGTATTGGGTATTACAGTTATACTATATCCCAGCAGATGATTTGTGATTATATGTATTGGGTATTACAGTTATACTTTATCCGAGCAGATAATTTGTGATTATATGTTTTAGGTATTACAGTTATTATATATCCTGGCAGATTTAGTGTCAGTTTTCAACAGATACAATAATTCCTTATGAACTAAATCTCAATTATTGGTACAATTTCTCCCGAATTGATTTAACAGAAAGGTGAGACCGGCTATTTCGGATGTGTTTAAGACACTAACGCAATAAAGTTGATGAATATTCTCGTTTCTTTTTCGGCAATAGATGACCTAGATGTTAAACAGATGATCTAGATTGTAGACAAATCAAATGTTGTATTTAATGAATAATGTCGAAGAAATAAAGGAAATGAAACGTTTTGATTGGTTCATAATTAAGTTGGCGATCCTACGAGAGGTACATATAAGGTGAAATTTTAAAATGAAATGTTTTGCTTACTAACCTTTAATTGTTTTCCTTAAAAAATAAATTTCATTGAAAAAAATCACTGAAAACGTATGAAATATAATATTTAAGAGCACAATATTAATTATTTTTGAAACATGATACGTTTTCAGTTATTAATCATCAAATGCAAATATAAACACCTCTTGTGAGTTTCGCGTAATCTCCGGTCATGTTTCGGGTATTCTCGCCGTGATACTCTATTAATAGAAACTGAAGCTGTATGGAGATACTGGGATAAAGATGTAAACAAGTTGATTCCATCCTTTCCGTTTGGTATTTAATAATTTCAGAGAGTTTACATAATTTTGGCTGACACGTGGTTCTAAAAAGAAAGAGATAAACAAAAAACGCACAAGCTACACTCGATTACCGATTCTATATCTTTTAAAGAACAATGTTCTAATCGAACAATGTTCCATCTGGTTCACGATTATAATGCATTACCAATTGAAGGAGCTGTCGAATTCTTAGATATACAACATTATTGCGCAAATTTTATAATTCATGAAAAATAACTGATTGTTTTGATTATTAACAAAACCTTTCTGATAATCAAGTCAAATAATATGCGCATGTTCCATTTCTCAGTGTTTTCTCATATTGATCGCCGTTTATCTTTTTTAAAGATTGTTCTTGTTATATTTTACTGGTAGGATCATGATAGACACTAGTATAAATTGCTACAAGTAATACAATAATTATATACAGGGATATAAAATGTATTTAGGAATTGGTACATAGGAATTAATCATTACTATGTCTTGGTTTGTCGGTGACTAACCTTTTGTTTTGAGTTCCGATACGGAATCAGTTTAATCAAAACAGATCAGGACAGAATTTTATTACACGTAAACTTTACAGTTTGTTGTGTTACAATAAACATATTATATAAACATATCAACATTAAAAAATGTCATACTACGTAGTGAGCGATATATAGAGGATGAACTTTTGTAAATCATTATAAACTTAAGAACAATATAATAATAATCAAATTGACAATTTATGATTAATTACCATTAGCGATTCTAATATATATATATATATATATATATATATATATATATAGAACTGAACAGAACAGAACATAATCTTTATTTTCATGCGTTCACAGAACATAGCATGTCAGCGTGAATGACCCGGACATCACCACTGACACGCACAGCAAAGTATACGCGTGCGTTTGTACATAGTACCGTCATACACACACACGCGCATACGCACAGTGATCAGAACATGTCAGTGAGGATGTCCTTCGAGGTTGACCCGTACATCAATACAGACATGCAATGTAAAGTATACGCGTCCACGTGCATATATATATATATATATATATATATACAAGAGAAAGTTGATGCAAGGCATCAATGTCACCGGAAAAGACTGCATTGATTTATTTTTTAACACACATGTATTCTTGACTTTCATTAGTCTAAGCATACACATAATGTTTTCATAAGGACTAATTCCAGGATTTTTGAAATTCCACATAGATCTACAAATTTCAGGATTTCTTTTGGTCAGGATTTTGGATGTTTTGTATTTGTCAATAAAACCACAACAAATTAATACATTTTGGGATTTAAATCTACATGCAATAACAAGCTATTAAACCCTTTCCATGTCTGAAGCAACAATGAAAACCTTTAAACGCTTAAAACATTGAGAAAACGGTTAAATTGCTGAAGACATGAACTTCCTCCTTTTTAATAATAATTATTTCACAAGTAGACCACACTTGTAACAATATATCAGCTAAATTGTTTATCTAAATCGTTGATGCATACAATATATGTGGCAAGTCTGAAATTAATTGGGTGCGAAAGAGCAGATTTTCTTTATTTCTAAATCTATTGTTTATCAGAGTTTGTTCTTCTCTTATTTTGTTTCAAGCCAAATAAACATTTAATATCACATATATTTAATCATTTAAGTGTGTAATATTAGATATCTATCTGTAATAAGGTGTTTGAGCATTGAGATCTATGTGATATTCATCATGTGAAGTTTAGTCGTGAAATGACAAGTTTAGTCCTGAAACCATTTGGTTTACAGTTTGCTTAACATTTACTGCAACTATAATGTGTTATACAAGCTGAAGTTTCTCAAGGTTTATTTACCACTAAACTGTTTTAAATCCTCTAACTGGATCAATTAGATAAAAAAAACATAGGTGCTTAAGAATTAACATATTTTAAGGTTTATTGCCTCTAGTTTTAAGTTAAGTGTGACACAAGCTTTGGAAGGAAAGGGTCTATTCTCCTTCCAGTTTAGCAGAAGTAAGATGGCAATAACGGGAGTATATAAGCAAAGAATACGAAGTAATTAAAAGAAAAATAAAGATATTTATGATCAAGATTGAGCATTATGAAAGTTCACATGTATAGTCAGCATATAGCAAGAATTCTTAAGTCTGTTTTGTTTGTTTGTATTGTTAATTTAATGGTTTTGAACATGCCAGTAGAAAACTGAAAAATAAACAAAAGAAAATGGTCAAGTCAGCTCCCCAAGAGTAAAGAGCGAAAACCAGTTGGTACGAATCGTTCATCTCGAACGAAACATGAAGGTCAAATTACGCTAAATACATCCGCGGACCCTTTGATCTACACTACTGAAGTCCCTAAATAAACCTTTGTTTGTGTAGAAATGAGTGTATACCATCACCAGTGTGTATTGAATATATGACAATGAGTTTAAATGCATTGCTAATGTGTATAGGATGCACTGGAAATGATTGATTTGATGACTTTTATTTCTTTGACCTTGTCTGAAAGTGAAAGTAGAGAATGCTAAACACCGGTTTGTCCGGGACCTTTTTTGTCGTAAATGACGGTAACCATTTTCGCCTGGTGAGTTCTTTCTTGCATAATACATGACCCCACATTTTCTTTGGATTGTTTTAAAGCTAAGAGGTAACTCTTTTCAATGATATATGGTGTTCTCTATGGGAAATGCTTAGAAAGTGTGACAATTGATGACTGAAGTTGGTCGATTTACATGGAAACAAAGAAGGAATTTATTTAGTGTATTGTGACCTGAAAAGCCGAGTACGAATCCAATGAATTTTAGAAATCGGATGAAATCGTGAAAACCACGAAGTATTCATAACGGAAGGCAGCAGAGACAACTTAATTACTCTATGGGAGCCGATGACACATTTACCGTCTATTAAATAAGAATGATCAAAATCGCCAAGCAATGACATGCTGCATTTACAAATAATAGAATGGGTCACGTTACGGCCCTGCCTATTGCATAATTGGGTTAGCGTTGTTGTTACAGTTTCTAGAATTATATTGTAATATGTAGTAATTAAAATGAATCATCATTAAATTTTCAAAGAATACCCATTTATTTAAAATCCTCAATATTGTAAATAGGCAAAAACATCGCCAGAAACTTTCTCTGATCTTAGATGAATCGGGTCGTAAACCAAACTATAAAAAAAGCGTAGCCTAGGAAGTTGGAGGAAAGTTATTAAATACCCATTAAATGTGTCTAAAGTTTTGTAATAACCGTAGAAGACATACGTATTTTGTATCTTTTTGTTTCTTAAATCATTTTTTACAATTTATTTATTCATAAAGGTTTTTTTTTTTTCAAACATATAACAGAGGTTTTTCTTAACACTAATAATGTTGGTTGCTCCCTTTTCGATTACGTCACCCTCTGGTACAAAATTAAAACGTATCCCATACTGACGCCGCGCTTCCACGCGGCGTCAATAACATATAGCGAATCTCAAAAGCTTCTGATATATATTTGCTTAAATTAAATGATTCAGATGTGCTGTTTGTATTAAGCAACTGGTTACTTTTAAACATGCTTGGTCTGGTTCTGATAATGATTAAAATATGTAATTCTTAACTGATCATAGGGTGTAAACTTAAAGATAAGATGAATTTCGTCTTCAATTTCATTTGAATCAGATACTTGACAATATCACAAGTGACGTTCTGATTTATCTTATCTACCAGTATGTATTTTTAAATTATGAGATTATATGCGAAGCTTTTTAATCGCTATTTCAAGTTTTCTTGATACAATAGTATGTAAATAGGATTCAAATTCAAAGAACATTTTAAGCTCTCTATACACGGTTAAAACACCATTCTATGGGGAACTGAGTACATACTCATCCTATATCAATAGATAGTACATATTTTGAAATATTGGTTAAAATTTTAAAAATAAGTAATCATATATTTATTCAATCAGTCATTGAAGATGCTATGTTAACTAGGGGTAATGACGGAACAAACTGTTTCAGTAAGGTTAATAATCTTCTCACACGATATGGTTTGTATTATTTATGGGGTTATGATTTCACAATCATAAGTTATAATAGAGAAACTAAAGCATCAAATAACTGCAAAGCCACTCTTGGTTTACATTCATATTCCCTCATATTTTCCAAAAAAGTGTCCATTGCTTTTAAACCTTTGCCACTTAAAGTTTGGGTATTTAGATTAAAACTACCTGAGTAGTTCAATGTCACACCTAAGTAATTACAATTGTTTAACCATTTCAACATCTTCATTTTCAAATAGCCATTTCTCATTACGTTTGGTACCACCTCTTTTCCGAAAAACTACAATTTTGGTTTTAGCAGTGTTTACCTCTAAACCAACGTTTTACAAAAATTGTATAAACCATCAAGTGACAGCAGTTAATCTTCAAGTGTGTCACTAAGAACAATCATATAATCGGTGAATAACACCAACATCATACATGTATCCTGTAAAGCTAGACCACCATTACTTCTACTTTGTAGATATCATTCTAAGTATTCGATGAACAAAGAAAACTTTATTGGGGAAAATATCTCCCATTGCCTTGAGCCTACTGCAATATTTAAGTAATCTGAATAGCTATTACATTGTTTAACACACGATTTAACTGACTGATACATATTGCAGTTTATACGTAACATTTTATCATCTAAATAATTTGATCTGTACAACTTCAACCATGGCGCATTTATATATATGGAATCAAAGCAATGTGCCATGTCAATAAAACAGCAATACAAACGTTTATTCATGTTAACATATATACTTTTGAACAATGGAGTATAGTATGATAACTGCACCGACTGTAGACCTACCTCTTCTGAAACCGAATTGAGCGTCAGCAATAACATAATTGTCTTCACACCATGTTGTAATTCGCTAGTTTAGTACACATGTAAACTGTTTTCCAAAATTACTTAACCATGTGATACCTCTATAATTTTCAGCATCATATTTGTCACCTTTCTTTTGTAATGGTATGATATTACCCTTAGTCCAGGCAACTGGAAAATTTCCTGAGTTTAAAATAGAATTGAAAATCTCTGTAATATATTCGACTAGAATATCACATGCTTCTTTAACATATTCCCTTTAATAATTTATCTTCTCCAGGCGATTTACTCTTTTTAAGATTAGAAATAGCTTTACAAACTTCATCGTATGTTATGAATTTATTCAGGTCTTAATAACTACTATTTAACTCATTTAGATCATTGTTGCTATTAACATGTTCAGCTTCCTCATTTATATCATGGTTAATATCAGCAAAAAATTGCTCAAAATGATTGTTAAAACTTTCGAGGGATACATCAACATTTTGTTTTGCATTTTGATCGAACCATTCTTCAAAATCAGTTATAATACCTTTTTCGAAAAATGAAAATGTTATGACTTGTTTAATTAACATTTCTCTCATTTACTTCCTTACACTTTTGGACTACATTGGTAGTTACGGTTTTCCCTCATTGGCGTGTAATGGCCGAAGTATTCGATGAAAGTATATTCGATCGCCTTGTTTTAACAATTTCCCACCTGCAGACGAATTATGACGCATCTGCAGCAGACCACATTTTCTCGACTTTTTTCAATAGCTTTATACCACTCTCAATAGTATGCCAGCCACATGAAGGGTTTTCCATGTCTTTATTAGCAGTTATGCCGTTAAGTTTACACAAACACATGATAATAAGTCGTAACGCTATTCCCGCAAGCCGGAGCATCGTAGGCGAAAGCCACTACTACATTTTTAACAAGTATTTAAAGTCGTCTTAAGTGCCTGTTTTCACAAACTGAACAAATACCACACAGAGTCTACCCTTTCGTTCTTTAAGACGCAATTTGATGCATTTGTTGAAGACGACAATTGAAAAAATAGTTTATCAAAGAAAAAATATCTCCTCATAAGCAATTTCCCCTTTTGCCTAATTACTTTCAACTTTAATTAATAATTAGACTTTCAATTGTAGGTGTTTTCAATACGTCTGCATATCGTTTTTTTCTTATCGCAGATTATGTGCATGTGGAAAAGGATTGACTATCTTACGACATAACGATCGCTCTGGGAGTTTGCGACCGTCCCAAAGCTTCTTACTCATGGATTACCATTTTTTCGCAGATGTTCAACCTTATTTTACATGTATAACTTTCTCATAATCAAACGTATTTGACGCACCTGCAGCAGACGGTGATTGAAAATATTTTGTAAAAAGGTAGAAATTACACATAATTTGCAATTTGTATTTCGTTGACACAACATGATCAATTCTATTAAATAACTTTACTTTCTTCTATAGAGATTTTCCGTTAATCTGTAATGAAGTGTTCACGGTCGTCTCCTGAAGATTTCTTGTTAGTGGGAAAAGGATTGAAATCAAAAACCTTTTAAACCGATAACGCGATACGCATCAACACAAAATGTGGCCTTGTATATGTTTATGAGTACGTGGAGTGTACTGCGTGTTATATATAACACTATAAAGATGCATATATAAATAATCCTAACTAGCACACACCCTATTGTTCGGTAATTTAACACACTCGGTGATGTGTTTAGATTGTCCTAGCACACAACCAAACCAATTACATCCTTTGACTAGCATTCGTCGAGCGCTAGGTGTATTATGGTAAGCAGAATACGCCAGACAATGCACTCCTGGCTTATACGATCCAAGCATCAAACACCGAGAATGATAGTAACTCTGTTCATACATCATTGCAAGCCACGGGTGATATGCCCATTACATTACCATTAGTACGTATAGGGTTGTTTCTAATTTACGAAATAGCATTGGCTAGCGAAGATGGGGGTACATAACAAGTCTTCTTTTATCGAAACATTCAAACAGTATGGCTATTTCATTTGTCTGTATTGTACCATGACGATTTGACTGTTTGGGTCGGTGTGAAGCCCGGTGTCAAACTATCGCTTCCAACAAAAAAGTTCTTTCGAATTGACTGTTGCTTACCAAGAAGAAGGTAGCCGTGATAGAAAGGAAGTCGGCGATTGTTTACTGGGTCATTTGGATTATTTTCGTAAAGATTAATGTGTTATAGTCACCGTTAACAATCTGGCTTCTTGGTGCGTGTCCTGATTTCATATATATATAAACCCCATTATGAGAACTATTAATCATGAAAGAAAGAAATCAATTGGAATGCAGTCGTTGACATGTAATCATGAAAATACGTCCCATACAAATAATCGATAATTCAATTAGCAGTTTGGCGACTTTAAGATACTGGACAAAACTTATTCCCACAGCTCTCATGTTTACAATGAATTACGATAACACAGTTCTAAACAGATGTAACTTCATCGCGCAGTAAAGCGTAGGAACATCTAATACGAAACTAGGGTTGGGTTTGAACCTTCCAGCAAGAAATGACCGGCTTACAGTCTCTTATTAGTCTCTTATTAGCCTAGCTCTATTTTGATGGTTGTTTACACTCTGTCTAAATACTTTGCTTTACTTTATTTTCAAAACGCTTTAAACACTTATTGTGTTTTTAGCCAAATAATATAGAAAAACATACATATATAAAACACATTTAACAAAGATCAATTAGAAAAATCGTGAATACACTTTAATAAAAAAAGACGAAAAATTCAACAGCTATTTCTAATAACTATTTTAGATAAATTAAAAAGTCAAACATAATCAAGGATTCTTTCTCATTCTGTTTGCAAATATCTATATTTAGCTATCTGAATGACATTTTATTTGAATTTAAATGATGAATACCATTGTCCGGTCACTAGAAAACGGATGCTAGACTACATTTAGAATTTTCGCACAGTCTGGTCAAGTTCTACACTGTTCGGATAGTACTGACATAAGCTTGTTAACATATTTTTTCAACTTGTTACATTCAGATAAAATTGAACAGGTTGACAGGATGATCTGACCATACACGGTTAAGGTCAAATCACGCCAAATATAGCCAAATAGTCCCTAAATAACTGTTGTTTGCGTAGAAATGAGAGTATTCTATCAACAGAATGCATTGAATATATGACATTGAGTTAAAATTCATTGAGAATGTGTATAGGATGCACTAGAAATTATTGATTTGATCATGTTTAGTATTTTGACCTTGTTTGAAAGTGAAAGTAGAGAATGTGAAACACAAGGTGTTTCCCGGAATGGTAAATTAGTAGTAATTTTGTCTAATTTATATGCTGTCATTCATTTTTACTGTGGCATACGTCATTTATGGATGAATCAAAATTACATCATAAACAAAACATCACAAACACATTTACGTGCCTATTTATTCAAGAAAGTCCGGATAAAATGAGAGCACACACGTATTAGAATTACTAGCATAAGTTATAACAATTTCCGTGACCTATTTATTTCATGATATATTTTTGCTTAAAATACCTGCCTTGAATGATGATCGAAGTTTGGACGAAATGTAACATTGCGTTAAAATAGATATTTTTTTATTTTGCTTTGCAAAAATATGGCGCTAATATCGTTTTATCTGTATATAAGTTTATAAAGAATAACCCTTGTCGGAAAGAAGAATATAAGAGTGTTTGCCATTTATTTGTGAAATAAGAATCTCCTCTCGTAGTCGCAATCAAACCTGTCGATAATCTAACAATAGAACAAGTGTAAACAATGACTATGTACTATAGAGTTCTTGTTCTGAACTAGTCTATCAGACAACTTTAATAATCTCCGCTTTATTTAGATTTGAGTATTGATATTTGGCTATTTTAATTAAACTTACCCAATTTCATATCAATTCCTTGGTTTATGTAGCCCATGTATTGTACGAAATGGGTGTATAAACATGTGGGAAGATTGTGTTTGAATGATTGAAGGCCTCATAGGCTATTCGTCTATGTGTTCAATTTATAATGGGAGACGGAGACTTTGAAATGTACCACACTACCGTTACATATATTCGTTCGTTACTATTGTTAATGTAGGCGACGGGTTTTTAACCGTATGTTTAAACGGTTGCAGTACAATACCAAACGGTTCCTAACGTTACAAGGCACGACATCGTGTAACGGCGATGCTGGACATTGTCAAGCCTCCGTCTACCGTTGTAAATTGATTACAATGATAAGTGTAAGTTCATCAAACCTTCTTACAATAATGTTTTAATAGTTTTATTATTATTAATTAGTATAATTTCTATTCCCCAACTACGCTGTTTGATAAGTTCGGAATCATATCAACAGGTTATGTGTGACCTTTGTCCATAGTTTAAACATTATTTATTTTACAACGATGCTTCATAGAGACATTACCTTTACTCGCGCGGTTTGTGTGAACAAATCCCAAAGACAGAACCCGCTCATCACGGGATTCAAACCCGGAACCTTTGGTACGAGAAGCCGATGCTCTACCACTGAACCACTGTCTTCCACAAACTTTTGATCTTCCTTGGCGCTCAGTATAGTTTGGTAATCATAACCACGGCTCCGACAGTCACACGTATTGCGAAACGGTTGTACTTGTTATTTATCCATATAACGTGATTTGACTGAAAAGAGGAGTAAAACACATTCCAAACAGAAAACGTTGAAGACAGTTTTCTTAACATACTCGTACACCTTCACAAAGACGACTCGTTGGAGCACGTCCAGATATAAACTCGTTGGAGCACCGTCCAGATATAAACTCGTTGGAGCACGTCCAGATATAAACTCGTTGGAGCACCGTCCAGATATAAACTCGTTGGAGCACGTCCAGATATAAACTCGTTGGAGCACCGTCCAGATATAAACTCGTTGGAGCACCGTCCAGATATAAACTCGTTGGAGCACCGTCCAGATATAAACTCGTTGGAGCACCGTCCAGATATAAACTCGTTGGAGCACCGTCCAGATATAAACTCGTTGGAGCACCGTCCAGATATAAACTCGTTGGAGCACCGTCCAGATATAAACTCGTTGGAGCACCGTCCAGATATAACACTAAAAGCCGTGTCCACCATTCATTATTTAGACATGGATACCTTTTGCATGATACGGCTACGAACAAAGACAATAAGCCATGAAATATACTGGAAAGCTCAAACAAGCTTTATTTATTATTTATAAAAATGTTTTTTCCTGCCTACATCAATGTTGCTATAATACTGGCCTAAATTATTAAAATCTCTTTCTTTTCTGTTTGGATGGCTTGATAAACACATCGGAACTTTGACTTAACAGCTGTCAGATCAAAGTATTTCCCACTTACGAATTAACAATTGATAGAAATAAAGTCTGACATTTCTACCAATCAATACTTAGTTAACCGGTGTCTTTCAAGATGAAGTGATAAGAGAAGTACATCTGTATATTCTATCTTGTTTAAAGACAGGAACGTCGTTAATGATTCTCAGCCCTTTCCCGCATACGACACAATCTGCCGCAGACGACTTTGAAAACATCTCGACAAAACCTGTAACCTCTAGAAAAGAACGTATAGCCATTGACAATAGTTGGTATAATTGTGGTAAAGGCCGTCTGCTTGTGATAGATGCATGTATCACTTGTCGTTTAGAAAGTCTTAAGTGATGATGTGTAAGAAAAAAGGCGATACATATATCACGCCTACAGCTCGAAGTGAACGTGGAACGCGAAGACTCGGGTGAACCGGTGCATATGCAAACTTCTTATTTTCCACCTATATATTATCTAAAGCCAAATTCATATTCGGTCATACAACTCATAAAAACATTACCGTTCCAGTCGTACCTGGCATAAACAGGGAAGCTCTATATACATTAAAGTATATGAGCCGTTCCACGAAAAAAACAACATTATTGACTCTGCGTAATGTATCGACCCAGATCAGCCTGCGCAGGCTAATCCGGGCCGACACATTCCGTCTCAGGGGTATAGAGGTATAGAGTAATGATTCCTAAAACAGAAAATCCACAGGAGGCGAAAAAGGTCTGTCCGGTTAAGCCTACGAGGCATGCTTATGCTGATCCGAGGCGATACTTTACGCAAATCAATACTGTTGGTTTTCTCACGGAACGGCTCATATGTATTGATTAGTGTTGAACACAGTCTCATCATGAGAAATTACTCCTTTATGCCACAATATTTAAAAATAACCCAGATCTACTGCAGATGTAAGCGTTAATGTGAGAACAGTTTAATGATACACTATTCCCCAGACTCTATTTAGTCTTCTATCATACTTGCACATCTAGACATGGAAATAGATCTGAGCAGCGTCAGAAGAGAACATAGGTGTGCTCAGATTTACGTAACAGAGCAGTTAATAGGAGCTCATATGCCAAGTACACCTATTAACTTGATTGATTGTTTGGTGTTTTACGCCGCTTTTTTCAGTTATATCACGGTGTTTCCTGGTAACTTACTATAGTACTTCTGGTCCATTTAACATGACACCAGCCGGCCACGAATTACAGTAGAGGCTCTTTGCTTATACACACACGAGTGCTCGATGTTAATCCACAATAACCTTTGCACAACTTTAATATGAAAACGCAACTTTCAACAGAACTCAAGATATGACTCTTCTAGGATCGAACCTTCGTTTCCCACTCGGTTTCTTTTTAAATCAATGACAATTACCGTATAAAATAGCAATTTAGTAAAGTCGATTTCAGTCATAAGCGTTCTTCAAATCGAGGGCTTGGCGTGAAACGGTGTAACTAAAATTGGTATTTTTTAACAAGGTTAATCACCTCGTCGTGAACACTTTTATAAGCGTTAAATCTTTTTCTTGGTAAACAATGGAAATTTAGGTGCCATTGCTCGTTCTGAGCAATGGCACCTACATTTGCATTGTTTACACAGGGGTCGAAATTGCCCCTAAACCAGGGTTTTCAGAATAGATTTTTAGTTACAACCGTTTCACGCCAAGTCCTCGAAATGCTTCAAGGATAATGATAACATAAGAATCTGGAATACCCTGGTCAGACTGCACGGATACGCGGGCTGGTCTGGGACTCCGCTGGTCGTAAAATTGCGAAGGTCGATTTTCGAGTGTCGCAGATTGTATTATCACGTGTGCTGTTTCAGAGAAAGGCATATCATGAAGCAAATGTTAATGAGGATTCAATTTGTATTATCGGTTACATCTAGATACTGCTTATAGATATTATACTAATGAGAAAATAATTTCAAGTATGTAGATTTATGGAATGTTCAAGTCGATTATGTCTCTTAGCCCTTACAACACTAACAGTTTTATATTGGGGTTTTACGCCGTTTTCAAATTTATTTCAGGCATTTACAGTAGTAAGAAATAACACGTATCCAGCACGGATTTCAATGCACACACAATATTTCCGTTTTGCACGAAAACCCATTTCGTTTCGACATAACGTAGTCAGAATTCACGGACAATTACCTAACTAATGGGTGTTCGTGAAACACTTGTCTATTTCAGTGTTTATTGAACGCAGGGCAATGGTTGCATTCAATGAATACCTCTGCTGCATGGTCATTAAGCTTTGAAGAATGTGCCAAAACCTTCGGACATGATACTTGTTAATTGCATTAATTGCTCAGCTCTATGCACCATTTAGGGCGCACATATATTTGAACCCCAACATTTGGAAAGTGGTAAATATGTCATATGAGACGCGTGTAGGTCTGGCTGATCTGGAACCACACAATTCATAAAGCAAGCTAAAGCATTTTCCTAAGAACGGAATCATTAAATGTCTACAATGACCTTAAAATATCTTTAACACTATTCAGTTTCCTGATGGCACACTTTCTACAACTTGCATGGAAGAAAAGGTAAAATCTCGGTTCTTAATAACCCAAGAACTTCAATGTCTCCTTTAACTCGCACAAATACCGTTGTAATATTGTTTGGTTTTCTCATATGTATTAAGAACTAGAATCATTTAAACGTGATCAGCTAAATATCGCACTTTGGCATTCTCCATTTTAGGTAAAATAACGATTATCAGGGAGCTCAAGGAAATTAGCCTGTGCATTGGTATGGGAAAAATGTTGGCTTTTGTTGCAGATCCAAATCAGCCTGCAATGTTTATAAATGCCTCTGTACTTTTTTTAAGACGGGCTCTAAAAAATGAAAGGCTAACGCTATAGACCTCGTTTTAATAGCACATCGATATATATTCCGTTTTAGGTCACTGCATCATTCTCAAGACCCTCAAACATTCTTGTAATAACAGACAACGAACATCAAAGATCCTGACAAGATTCAACAAAGGCTTTTGTTGATTCCTAAAGTAATGGGCATTTATGTTTCAAAAGCTAAATACAAATCGCATGTTTGATGTGCTTAATCGACGTCTTTTTATGCTTCTACAGCAGACGATTTTTGAAATCGATAAATTCCTCATAATAAGCAGAACGTTTCCATATTTTTGCCCAGATGTTTTCGAAGTTCTCTTCTGATTATTAGTTTTATTTTGTCGGAAATGGTTTAATTGTTCTGTCCGAAAGAAAATGTACAAGTTGGCGGTTTAGGATATTGTAGGTTTAGATCAACGTTTACAAGTTCTTTATTTCGTTAAAGACGAGCCGATAAAACATCGAATCACAAAGGAATTGTATGTCTGAGGTATAGTGTTTCCATTGTGTTATTTAGAGGTGTTTTTTGAAAACCACCAATAACTCTTATTAAAGGTCAAATAACTTGCGAAGTTTCTAAAAGTGTCACAGAGCCTACCCATAAACACATTTGTTAGCTCAATAAGCGATAAAACATCCTCACAAAACTACAAGCACACTCAAATGGTATCATACTACCGTTCGTCAGCCGCGTGTCGAAAACATCGCGGTTTTGTTGTTTTATATACACACGACCTTTGACGGTACGATATAAAACAACATATGCGGGCATTTTTAGAAAAGAAAAACAACAAAGTTTGCAACTGTTTTAATCCTATCCCGCCAAATTCCTGTTATAACTTTTGTTAATTGGAGAACGAACATGAAACACGTTAGAAATAGTTTCACGAAAATACAACAATAAAAGCACGCTTGATATAAGCGACATTTCCCAAACCTGACCAAGTTTGCAACCTTACATTTAACCCTTATTCCGCTGAATTCCTACTATAAATTGTTTTACTTGATTAATTGGGGGTATCAAACAAACCGCGTAAGAAAGAGTTTTGAAAACTAAATATGAAACGAACGACTGACTTGCTGGTATCAGGATAAAAGGACCAGTAGTACCGGTAACTTGCCGTGATATAACTAATACATGTACATTGTTTACATTGTTGAACCGGTATAAAAGATCATGCAAACAAAACAAATCCTGACAAAAATAGTTGCGACACTACACTTAACCCCTATCTTGTTGTTTTAATGTTTGATTGTTTAATTTCTTGTAGTTTAATGTCGTTTATTCAACTGTTGTTCGGATATATTACGGCGGCCAGTCAACCTAACGTATGTTTCTTGGCTTTTTTACATCTGTTCCACACAACGTAACTGGCTTCCTCCCCATATAGACTATTCGGCCAGTAATTGGAAGATGAATGACGCTTGTCATACTGTCTGCGGTCACTAATTGTAACGAATTAATGAATGGTCGAGCTGGTCTGCTATTAGTATAAACTCAATCAATCATCTCTACTCTTCTAACATCTTTTAAAGTCTTTGCACAAATTAAGAACTATATGAGGCGTCCCGTGAGAAAACAAACATTGTGGACTCTGCGTAAAGTATCGACCCGGATCAGCATAAGCATGCCACGCAGGCTTACCCGGATAGACACTTTTCGCGTCCTGTGGATTTTCGGTTTCAGTTATCATTACTCTATACCTCTTTGCCCTTGAGACGAAATGTGTCGGCCCGTATCAGTCTGTGTGGACTGATCTGGGTCGATACATTACGCAGAGGCCATAATGTTGGTTTTCTCGCAGGACAGCTCATATAACGAACAATCTGTATCAAGATTAGTATGCCTGGATAGACAGACATATTTTAGAATACAGTGTGCATAAATGCTAGTAGAATAAACGAATGCCCACATAAGGTAAATCAACAGCAAACTACTTTAACCACATCCAAGCAAAAATATAGAAAATATGAATAAATGTAATTATATTTATTGAAAAGAGTTGAATACATTCTGGAAAAAAAGTTGCTTATCATAAACATTTTCTCCTTTGTCACAATGTTTTAAAATGGTGTGGACTGCAGAGGCGTCAACATGAAGAAGTTTATTTCAAATATAAATTCAATAGGCCACATGACCTGTGAGAAAAACAAAATACACAAATAAACATTACAATTGACATAGCAAGTGGAGCACATTTACCAATTTACAAGTACAAAAATTCGCAAGAGGTAACATGTCGTGTCATAGACGGAGAAGGTGTTGTTCAAACGTAATATCATATCCTTATCACCACTTTATATACACACGCTTAACAGGCAATACAATTTAATATAACACAATATAATATAATGCAATACAATACAATACAATACAATACAATACGATATCATATAACATAACATAATACAAAATAATATGATACAATATGTCCATTACAGGCAAGGGGCGTATTGACACATTCACAACAATAAATGAAAATTATATCAGTACTAAAATGTAAAGACAACACAACATTTATATTTACAACTTATTTGTACATTTTACGTTACCATTACAAACCATATCTTAATTGAAAAGCTTTCATTACATATGTACATAAATTGCTAAGTTTAGAAACATTAGCGCATTCGAAAAGTTGTTTTAGTTTATACATGCTAGAATTAGACCAATTATACTTCTTTTACGGAGGTCAGAATATAAATTGCATTCAATCATAAGATGGTATTTGTCTTCGATCTTATTACATGTAATACATTTTCTATCTTCACGTGGGACACTGTTTGGGCAATGCCACCTACCGGTTTCAATGGAAAAATTATGTGAGTGATGAGAGTAGTAACTTTGACATTGCAGCAATTAAAGTATTACTGAAATTACAATTTAGATAAAACTGAAAGTTGAAAGGGACAATGGATTTGAAGAAGGTACTGCGTGGTGAATTATCCATTCTTGCATTCCAGTTCTGTACATTATCATCACGCAATCGTTGTTTAAAATGACTCATGAAAGCAGTTAACTCTTTCAGCGCCAAATGCAATATTGAGGATTTTGCAAACAATACTGATTCAGGCGAGTCAGCTCGTGACGAGCTGTCTCACCTGAAATCAGCATTGTTTGACTTTTAGTTATCAAAATAGTCCAGACCTTTATTACATGAGAAATGGAGACGCCCGATTTTGAACATGGAGAACTCTACTTTAAACAATTTGGCGCTGAAAGAGTTAACAAGTGTCATTGTCGGTACAGCGGGATCGTGTTTCAATTATGTCCCCGGTTCGTCGGTTATTACAATACATTTCCAAAGATATTCTCAAAGCAGACAAAGATAAATAGTTTTTGAAACATTAGAGTATGCCTTAGAACATGAGTACCATATATGCCTATAATCTAGCAGTGATATTATAATTAAAGTTTTGAAAACAGATAACCGAAATCATTCTCGTCTGTGATTCTGTAAAAACCCAGTATGAGCCGTCCCGCGAGAAAACCAACGTTGTGGAGTCTGTGTAAAGCATCGACCCGGATCAGCCTAAGCATGCCGCGCAAGCTAACCCGGACAGAAAATGTTTGCCTCTTCTGGATTTTCTGTTTCAGGAATCATTACTCTATACCTTTATAGGCTGATCTGGGTCGATACATTACGCAGAGTCTATTATGTTGGTTTTGTCGTGGAACGACTCATATGACGTATCTGCACCAGATGACTCTTGCGGAGTTGTAGAAAAAAGAGAAATTGCTCATGATATATGCATTTCTCATTTTGTTTTTTTCTCTTTTCAATACATATACTAAAAAAATATATATATTTCTTGTGACAAAAAGAGAAATTGCTCATGATATATGCATTTCTCATTTTGTTTTTTTCTCTTTTCAATACATATACTAAAAAAATATATATATTTCTTGTGACAAAAAGAGAAATTTCTCATGATATATGCATTTCTCATTTTGTTTTTTTCTCTTTTCAATACATATACTAAAAAAAAATATATATTTCTTGTGACAAAAAGAGAAATTGCTCATGATATATGCAATTCTCATTCTGTTTTTTCTCTTTTCAATACATATACTAAACAAAATATATATTTCTTGTGACAAAAAGAGAAATTGCTTATGATATATACATTTCTCATTTTTTTTTCTCTTTTCAATACATATACTAAAAAATATATATATTTCTTGTGACAAAAAGAGAATTTGCTCATAATCAGCACATTGTTCATTTGTCACAGCCGAGTCCCAGTAGCTCAGTTGGTAGCAACGCGAGCTGTCAATCCAGGGGTTTGTGAGTTCGAATCCCAGCTCGGCCAACATTCTTTCCGACGTTTGACAAATGTCACTGTGACATGCTTCATTCGTCTTTCACCAAGTGGCTGTTTAACAGTCTATGTGGAAAGGCAGCCAGTTGCTTGGAAAGTATGTTGTGTGGTGTACTGGTGTGGTGTACTGGTGTGGTGTACTGGTGTGGTGTACTGGTGTGGTGTACTGGTGTGGTGTACTGGTGTGGTGTACTGGTGTGGTGTACTGGTGTGGTGTACTGGTGTGGTGTACTGGTGTGGGAAAAACAGGAAACATGAGTAGGTGAACTAGTCGCCTTGATATGACTGAAATTTGTTGAAAACGGCGTTAAACCCTATCAATCAATCAATCGATGCTCTGTCACACACATTTACAACAACTATATTCGGTCATTTTGATTTCATACATGTTCTTTATATTCATCATCTGTGTCATATTTTGGAAGGGGTTAATTACAGGCTTCGGGAAAGGCTTGGATTAAATGATACTTTCTATTACTTACACAATGCAGATGATTTAAGAAATAGTAAAACACACATTATCTAGAAATACATTCCACAAATAAAACAAATACCACCGATTAACTTGGTAAAGAAGAAACTTAACGAACGTTAATCAGTAGGTTAATCAGATATTGTCGCGATAGCTCATTCGGTTACAGAGAGGGCTATTAATCAAGGTGTCTTGAGTTCGAACAATAGCTCGGTCATTCATTCTGTCCGATGGCTGAGAAGGTCAACGTGACCAGCGTCATTCGTCTTCCAGCAATGGACTGGATAGTCTATGTGGGAAGGTAGGTAGACATTCGTCCGAGAATAATGCTGTGTGAAGTTCTGGTTCGAGAAAGCCAGGGAACACACGTAAGATGGACTGCCAACGTACTATAACTAAAATACCGATTCAAATTGAGCTAAACTCAAATCAGTCAATCAATCATTAGATTCAAATGTGGTTTAACATTTTCAAAAAATAAAGCATAACTTGAATACAGAGAAAGCATAGGGGTTAATTCCTGAAAAGTGCAATTAATTCTATAAGTTTGATGTGCAATTAAAACAATAAACGAAATCCAAATAAATAGATAACATTCAGTATTCAATCATAATGGATGTAAAGTGTTATGCGTTTCGATCGGTTCTGTTTTTGTTGTTAATAAAAAAGAAGCCAAACAAATGTCATTTAAAAGGCTTCAACATGTAAATAATTAGTACCAATAACTTGAATATTATCTGAGAATTCCATTATAGTTGTATAGGCTGGACAGTTCAATAATTATTTATTAATAAATCGTCTAAAGTTCATTTTCGCTAATTTACCTAAGTTGGTAAAGTGCAAGACCGATTAACGCTGTGAATTTAAATCAACTATATTTCGGATATGTTACCGAGGGAACGGATTCGAATCCCATTTGATACTGCTAATATTATTTTTTCATATTCCATTGTGCGGGAGTGCGGGTTTTTTTAAATAAGGAAACAAACAAAGCATTGACTGAAATCTTGAGAAGCCCCGGTAGCTCAGTCGGTAGCGACGCGGGCTGTCAATCCAGGGGTTCTGACGATTGACAAAAGTCAATGCGACATGCGTCATTCGTCTTCCACTAATGGGCTAAGTCTATGTGGAAAAGCAGCCAGTTGCTTGGGAAGATTGTTGTGTGGAGTACTGGTGTGAGAAAACAAGGAAATGCATGAGTAGGTGAACTGGCCGTGATATAAGAAATTGTTGAAAACGGCGTTAAACCCCAATCAATCAATCGATCTTCATCTTGTATCATGTTAAAGTTTGACTTCTATAAAATCGAACATCAACACATTCAACAATAAGGATCATTACAAGTAAATTGTGGTTTTGGATAATTATATCAGCGAAGATACAGACCAATCCTCGCTTCCGCACAGTCATTTAAAAACCGTCCGTGTTCACCATGTGGTCAAACAAGCATTATTGATGTGTCTGGAAAACGGTTATGACAACGCATCGACTGTAACTGTATACAATTTCCTTGTTATTGCCTTCATTGTCAAACACACAATAGGTTTTCGTGGTGTGACGGGCCTCATATTTACACCATACGAACCCCGACCTTCATGACTCGGCGTACGGCGAAGATCAAGATTGGCGTGATAGCCTCATATTTACGCCATACGAACCCTGACCTTCATGACTCGGCGTACGGCGAAGATCAAGATCGGCGTGACGGGCCTCATATTTACGCCATACGAACCCCGACCTTCATGACTCGGCGTACGGCGAAGATAAAGATCGGCCTTCCAAACCAATCAGAAGGATCAGGATATTATCTGTTCGCCACATGGTCGTGTCTCAATTAGCGGCAGTCTTAAAGTTATTGAAGTATCGCATATTGCAATTCGAGTGTCACCGGTCCGTTTTTTACAGACCGTCGTGAGATATGAAAGTTCTCGACTCGGAATAAATCTAACACCTACGTCATCGCTCCTAGTTACGACCCGCCTAATTATAACTGCCTTACGTTGTGAATGGCACCGTCGCTTATATACACCGCGCTTAACTTGCGTGGCAATTAGATTAGCCCGGTTAACCGCTGTATTAGTTTGTTCCAACTATTCGGAAAAGTAAAGTTGTAAAATGACAATGTTGACTCGATCATAAGCGGTTATAATTTGATTTTAACTTTCATAGAACATAATCTATATTACCGTCTGTAGAGAAATAATAAGAGAGGTAAATTTTGGCAGAAAACAATAAACTGAATATATAATATTTCCAGGAAGAATTAGTAGTAGCGTGCGATATTTAAAGTGAATATTTGTCATATATCTTTGGGAACCTGTAGCTACAACAGCGGTGTGTTAGAATTGTGTTCTCCGATTGTATTGGTGAATATCGTCATGGCCAGGCTCTGTAAACTGATCTTTATAACTTTACTTTTCCTGGAACACGTATTTTGCAAAGGTAAGAACAGATTTAAATGTTGTCACCATTCTCTTATATAGCTATGCTTTTCCGCATCTCTTTCTATATCTTATTTTACTTTAAAGGTAATTTATATTTGTCAATATATTTGTATTCAATTAACGAACTTTGGGTAAAATTCTGTCGTTTCTTTTGTTTTAAAGCAAATTCAAATATTAAAGGTACATCGTAACTTAGACATGTTAGTAATAGCATTTATTTTGCTGCTAGATATTTTTCTTAAAGCTGAAAATGAACCTATTTGTCCATCTTTTACATGTCTCAGAAAAACAAATATCTACATTTTTTAAAACTTCTACTTTTCCAAGAACTAATATAAATATGTGAAAATCTTACTGCTCGAAGAAATAATTGTTCATTTTTAATAAACTCGACAGAAGTAACATGAATATGTTCGAGACAATGTTACATTATCCTATATGTTATACTTAATCCATGTTTTAGAGAATAGTTTTTATATATAAAACGGGGATAAAATACATGCAAGTTCGTTTAGGGAATCATAATCGTGAAATTTATTTTTGAAAAGGCTTTATGAAAACTTTGAAACAGTTGCAGCATTTGACAGTCTCATTTTCGTTTACAACATCAAATATCGTTGAACATGGTGATTAACGGCACATGAAGGAATTTGAATGAATATGACCGTCAGAAAGGTGTATCAGATAAATTGTGTCACTCTTGATTTAAAAAATGGAATGAGACGTATGAAAAATAATCACTTTGAATCATTTAGCTTGAAACGAAGAAACACTTTTAATATAACCAATACCGCGTATTACCAGCTGCATTTTGTTTACAGTTTCGTGGTTTTATGTTGTCGCACGCTTCTAAACTCTCACAATTCACCCTCAAATAAGTTGTACATAAACCTTATATCTATTCAAATTTGATAACATTCAGACAGAATGTGTGTTTTTATCGTTCTTTAAAACCAGACGAGTGGTCTAACTCGGCTATTTGAATTGTTGATAAAGATTTAATGCGGCTTAAACCCTGGCTGTAAGCAGATTGATGAAATATATGACACGTTCCACGAGAAAACCAACATTATCGACTCTGCGTAATGGATCGATCTAGATCATCCTGCGCAGTGCGCGCAGACTAATCCGGGCCGACACATTCCGTCTAAGGGGGATAAAGGTATAGAGTAATGATTCCTGAAACAGAACATCCACAAGAGGCGAAAAGTGTATGTCCGGGTTAGCCTGCGTGGCATGCCTAGGCTGATCCGGGTCGATACTTTACGCAGAGTTCATAATGATGGTTTTCTCGTGGAACGACTCATATACATTTTGAGCAGTGATCTTTAAAAACCATCCCTAGGACAATTGTGATCCGTGTAGATCCAGACTTACCTGTGCATCTTTGCATCATGATCCGGATCTTTAATTTTCGCTTACCACTCGCAGAGGGTCTCCGTCAATCTGTTAAAATCATTTCGATTTGGATCTTACTTTATGCATACGCATTTTGCATCTTTAGCAAATTCTTTCATGCAAACGCATTTTGACTCCACTGGTGCAGAGTCCTTCTTAAAACATTGTGATAAAAGGAGAACTGTCACAATGTTTTCTAATCTATTCAATATTTTTACTTTCATTTACAGAGATTCGTCATGTATTAGCCAATATGTTAGTTTTTAAAGTCGCCTGCTCGGTGTGTATTTGTTGTATATGGGAAAGTGTTAATAATAGCGCTAGGCTTGGTTTTCCCGTAACATCGTCCTAATAGAGATGTATGTACGGATAACAAATGTCTATAGAGATGTATGTACGGATAACAAATGTCTGTAGGATATTTGAGCCGTTCTCCAGGATAATTGATCCTTAAAGTTGGACATAAAGTAAAGTTAAAAGCATCTTATATATATTTTATAAATTCTTTTCCTGATTCTGTATCTTTATTGTTTTAAAACTACGTGCGACTGCATTTATTGATATATGCGTTTATTTTATTGAATGTTGTGTGGTGTACTGGTGTGGGAAAACCAGGAAAAGCATGAGTAGGTGAACTGATCGCCGTGATATGACTGAACAATTGTTGAATACGGCGTTAAACCCCAATCAATCAACTATTTTATTGAATGGAATATTACGCCGCTTTCAATAACTGTTAATCATTCCTCACAAACGAGACATCTATAGCAGAACTATTTCGAGTCAAAACATTCTGGCAAACAAAGCAATTTTTCAAGATGAATTATTTCTCAATTTCTCACAATGTTTTCAAAAGTCATTTGCTGCAGATGTGTCAAAATGCCTATGTAAAACGGAAAGGGTTAATCATTTTTCTAGGTGAGGGCCTAGGAACGCATGGTATAAGGTGAATTAGTCGTCTTGTTATTACTGAAATAATGTTTAAAACGGCGCACATTCCATTAAATGGATTCAATTCAATTCAAATTGTATTGCATAGTCGGGCCAACGGCCCTTACACATGTTATATACATTTATACATTTAACAATATATTTATTTTAATGATATAATTATTCAACAAGCATATTCGGAAATCTGAGGATTAAGGGTTACATTGCCTCTCCGCGGTGATATCGAGTGAATATACTGCTAATCTGCAGCAGACGACTTTGAGCATATCTGAGCAAAAATATGAAAAGTTTCTATATATATATATATATGAAAGTATTATTATTTGATAGGGTTGAAAACGTTGTGGCAAATTGTGAAATTGCTCATCATGAGCAATTTCTCATTGTTACTACAATGCTTTCATAAGTAGTCAGTCTACTGCAAAGGCGTTAGGTCGTATGTCGAAGTGTTGACATCATTGTATTATGTTTCATACGCTGGATAGAAGTTAGTCATAGTGTGTCTGTACCAAAGGGTACATGTGTATGTGGGAGGGGGTTAACGTTACATTGAAGTACAACACCATTCATAGGGCTGCACTTCTAACGTGTATATATAGGCTCCCATGATTCTGCACTGCCCGCAAATATAACTAGACTCCAAATTGCTAGACGCCGTTCATCTCTATATAGGTCAATTTACGCTAAATACATCCGCTGACTTGCTGATCAACTATAGTCCCTAAAAAAACCTTTGTTTGCGTAGAAATAATGAGTGTATACCATCACCAGAATGTATTGAATATATGACATTGAGTTTAAATGCATTGTGAATGTGTATAGGATGCACTGGAAATGATTGATTTGATCACTTTTAGTATTTTAACCTTGTTTGAAAGTGAAAGTAGAGAATGCTAAGCACCGTTTTGTCCGGGCCCGATTTGGTCAAAAATGACGGTTACCATTAGGAGGTAACTCTTTTTTTAATGATATATTGTGTTCTACATGAGAAAACGCTTAGAAAGTGTGACAATTGAGGACTGAAACTGATCGATTTACATGGAAACAAAGGAAGGCTTCTTGTGTGTGTATTATAACCAATACAGCATGTCAACAAGCCTTATTTGCTGGTTTGATGGATTAGACAGTTAAATCCATGTGTTAAGGGATTTTCGGTAAATTTGTGAGATATCTCATTGTAAATAGATAGTTATTAATTGATACGATGCAACAGTATAGATAATGTTGAGATTGGAACGAACGAACGTGCTCTATTGGTCTGAATTATTCGCAGATATTAAATAAATTCAATATAAAGATTTTCCGTTTACAAATTGACAAGTGTTTTAAGACAAAGTTACATTTTCTTTGTCAAGTCGCTATAACTCGTTCGGTAACGATTTATCAATCCAGAGTTAAAGAATTCGAGGGCTTAAATAGTATAATTGGGTTGGTAGCCAGTTACCTGGAAAGAACGTTGTGCGGAGTACCGGTGCGAGAAAAATACGTTGCTTGAACTGGCCAGACGGCCATAGCGTTAACCCTTTCCAACAAACAGACGCCTTCTGCAATACTTTTTGCAAAATTAGAAATTGCTCATAAATGTTTTCCATTTTATTCAAATGGTTCTTTCATTTGTAGAGTTTCCATATTTTAACTAGAATGTTTCAAAATATTCATCTGCAGATTTGTTTATATGTGTTAAAGGGTTAACATTTATTACAAAATCATAACTAAATTATTTAAATCTTTTTAAATTAACTCACAACTGCTGAGCATTTGGCATTCTACAAGAGATGCCTTAATCTATGTAGATTGTATACAATGTGAATGCATATATTTCTAAAATGTTTTGACTGTGCTCTACATGTATCTTGTGTCCATGCCGCCGTGATTTAACTGAAATATAGTTGAAAACGTTTTGAACTCAAATCAATAAATGAGTCGTCTCGCGAGAAAACCAACATTATGGACACTGCGTAAAGCATCGACCCGGATCAACCTAAGCATGCCACACAGGCTTACCCGGATAGACACTTTTCGCCTTCTGCGGATTTTCTGTTTCAGAAATCATTACTCTACACCTCTATCCCCCTTAGACGGAATGTGTAGGCCCGGATCAGTCTGTGCGGACTGCGCAGGCTGATCTGGGTCGATACATTATGCAGAGGCCATAGTGTTGCTTTTTTCGCGGGATGGCTCAAATATACATGTAATTCCTAGATTTACGCCAACTACATGAAACACAATAATGATTTAACGTTTTTATTCACTTAATGTCATGTCGGAACCCGGAAGTATAAACATGATAAATCATTTAGTGAGTCTTTCTCTTTAGACATAAATAGAATCAGTTATTAATCGTAATAGATTATCTGCAGAGGTCCAGATATGGAGGAGTAATCAGCTCTTTTCCCCCCAATTCCTCTCTTATTATTAAAGCAAACCTTATGTTGTGGGCACTCAAAAGTATCGTCTCACTGAGATGATTCGTTTGAGTACCCAAAACATAGGTTTAGAGGTTAAAATAAAGATTTCAGAACATGTAAAACGCCCCTTAACTAGAGCTCTGAATTCTGAACATTAAAGGGAGTAGGATGTTTTTCTTGGCATGTCAACGCATACAGGGTTCAATCTGTATTTAAGACAATTATTTTTGTTTTGTTTGCACGGTGTTTTACACCGCTTTCTGTGGTGTAGGTAACCGGTACTACAGATCAGTTTAGCATGACCCTAGCGAGTCAGTCGTAATGTTCAGGCTCAAAATCTGAGCGTCAAGGAGGGAAAGTCATTACTGCAATTTTCAAAGTCTTTTGTATGACCCAAGGTGGACGGTGCAACTATAGCACTGACAAATAAATGTGTAATGCGTGTCTTTGAAATACAAACTGAAAAATAAACCTGAATGTATTATAGCCAATTGCTATGTTCGGTACATGTATACGCATTCATCCTTTCGAACATACAGCAATGCGGCAGCAGACGACTTTTGAAACATCTATGCAAGTATATTGAACACTTCTACTGAAAAGTAAGTATTATTAGTTAATAGAGATGGAAACATTGTGACGAAAGGAGTAGAATTTAGTTCTGAGCAATTTCTTCAAGCAACACACTGTTGTGTCGTCTGCTACAGATGTGACGAAATGCGTCTGCATGTGAGAAGAGGTTAATTTTATACTTTTCGAAAGATTATTTTGGAGTGTAGCGGCTAAACAGTGTAATAATGCATTACCATACAACTTGAGATATCGAGGGATCGGCGGTTGTTCTCTCTATTTAACACAATACCCGTGGTAATTGTGATATAAAACTGATATATAAACACAGAAAAATGGAAATGCAGAAGGGTGAATGATTGATTACAGATATGCCGACTTCGTTAACGAACATTCTGTCATTATAATCACGAAGATTAACATATTTTCTCAACTTTATATCCGAACAATGTAGGTCGTAATGGTGTTGCTAAAAGCGTTTTGTGTTTGGGTAAAGGGTTTAATCATCCATATTGATTATATACTTAACCCTTTCCCTCATACGACAATTCTGCAGCAGACGACTTTGAACGTATTTTGTCAAAAAATAGAAAATCTCCATAATTGAATGGATAACCTATGACAAAAAGTGGAAAACATTGTGGCAAAATGAGCAATTGCACGTTTTGTGCAATTTCTTCTTTTGTCACTATGTTTTCAAAAAGCCGTCTGCTGCAGAGGCGTCAGAAAGCGTCTATATGAGGGAAAGGGTTAACGGCTGTTGATCACTAACGCATACTGTATTCTTCTTGAGCGCTGGATTATCTTCAAACTAAACAGACTGATATTGAAATGACATCAAATATATAATTTGTCCTACAATATCGTTGTGAAATCTCTGTCTTTAGGTAAGGCAATCCCGAGCAACTGCATTCCCAGGCAGATGATTTTTTTTATAATACGTGTTACCCTAATATACGTATTGTCTCGTCTATGAAACAATGCGATACAGGTAACAACTAATTTCTCTCGATATGAGAGAATTATAAAGACATGTAAAACACATTTGTGGAAGTAACATTTCCGAAAGGCTTGCAGATGTAGACCTGCATGCATAAATCCGACGTCAAATTAAACTTATGCATCAATGCATCTGTTTGCTTCTTTGAATGGTTATTCAAAACGCTTTCAATATTATTTCAGTTATATTACGGCGTTTCTTGGGTGAATTACGAGTACTGCCGGTATGAATTGTTCTTAAACCGATTCATCATTCGTATTGCTATCCCCGCAAACATGAGCGCTAATACTCTAATTGTTATAGTCTTATGGGGATCGAACCATGGTCTCTGGCTCCTATGATGAACACACTAACAACTACAATACGGAAACAGAAAATGGTCAGACCATGTTATTAAGTTTGTAACAAACGTGTATTATAAATATGCCAAGTCATACAAAACTGACCTTCGTAGGTTTGTCCTGATTTGAATGTCGATTATATTGTCTATTGTCTTAGTTAGTTAACGGTTATAACAACATCACCCATACTTTAACAGTGTACTGGTTTAATCTGGATCTTCACTGCTTTGAAGTCCCGAATGTCGGTTTTCTCGTGACGTTACCTGAATAGGATTTTAATTTACATAGTATTTCCATGTAAAGTTGCAGTTGCAGGTATGAGCTTTCTGGCTTTTATGAATGTCGATGAATATATTTTGTATCACTTCCATCTTATAGAAAGATGCGTCACGGGATTACCATAACGTGTATACACAATAGGCATGCATCTGATTTGAACATAATACAATAGAATGAGGCTGTTATACCATTAGTAATATATAACAAATATATTGTCAGATAATGGTGTCTCCTTTGATTATGCTATTAAAAACTATATAACCAGGAGCATTACCATTTAACAATGTTTGCCGTTGATGAAAATATATTTGTTTATAGCACGCAGGTACGGAAACGCATACTGAACATCATTTGTAGCGTCGACTTTATTGTATCTCAATAAGTCCCCAGTTACTTTCCGATGAAAGCATATTGTAACACAATCTGCTATTTTCTGTTAAACAAAACATATATAATAATGGAAATACTATCTTACTCATTTGAACATACTGTAGACATTTTAGTTTACAATCGTGCATTTATAAAATAGTACACAAATATTGTTTTAAGTCGCATTTAACTTGAAAACAGTTTAATCTTTATTGGATATATGTTATCTCTTCGTAAATGCCTATTGGATATATGTTATCTCTTCGTAAATGCCTGTCGTCGACGTTCAGTATGTGCGCACAAATATATGTTGACAAGATACTTAATATGCCTATTCATGCACACTCAGTTTGACTAGACTGATAAGCAACCCTTCTTTTTTTAGTAGTTCTACGTTCGAGCTGTGTAAATGTAATCGTTTATAACTGCATTTACATATATATGATCCGCGTCAAGAGATTGGGTTTATTAATGCATCTACGTACAGTGCAACCACTGACTAGCCTGTGTAGCCGTATAGTCTTTTCATACTCTTCACAGTCCATCTATATGTAATTTAGTCCCAGATGTATCCGTTGACGAAACCCTAGAATTATAGCCCCATTTATTGTACTCCAATTAACCGTAATGTGATCCCATCACATAGTGTAAACATTAATGGGAACACAGTTGTTTATAGCCGGTCAGTAATGGTTCTGGCTAGACTGTGCGTTGGCTTTATTTTACGTATCATCTAGTTTTCATTTAAACAGCTTTTCCGTTATTGTAACTATATGTTGTCGAAATTGTTTGCTTGAATTGACTTCATTGAATATTAATAAAAGATGAAGTTACTTTTACACTTTGTCGTATAGCCTTATCAAACGTCCGACGAAGAACACAATTTTAATCCGGTCATGTCCGTTCGCTTGTCTTTTCCTTTTCCGGCGAATGCGTTCATTGCCAGTCGAAGTTCGTTCAATTTGGTGGGAAGTTGTATACATGCACAACACTTGGAACGGCACAACCGGGCGTAGGCGTCCGCTGGTTTTACTGTTGCTTTGGGCTAGACATGCTCTCTGTACGGAACTCGTGCGTTCCTCGTGATGTACTTTTCACCCGTTTATATCCGTTGGACCTTTCTCGCGGCCGGACAACTTCTCGGCATGCAACGGGTGAACGTGACGTGTTCACGCGACATAGACCGCAAATTCAGCTGACGATTCCCAAACAATGAACGCCCGGATCTGATTAATAACGGCTGCTTAACGGGGGTCCACGAGTCATCGTCGTGTCCGAAACAGACAGCGACGTACATCCTCTTGGGTATATAAACGTGTTTTTACAGTCCTTGTTTTCCATCTCAATGTCAAATGATCATGAACCCAGTCAATGCCTTCTCCCTTCATTGCGAAGGCGGCAAGTATTCTTGGCCTTGTTCGTTGATTTTGTTTTGCTTGACATTTAAGCTTGATGCAACTGATGAATGCTTAGCACTTGGAAAGGCCGTCCTTGCATGGATCTGTCCAAAGCCAGAACGGTCTGTTGCCCATTCCACTGGGACTCAAACCGTCTTCTCTGAGAGGGGCGGATTCTTCTGCTCTACTCTTACTACTGGAAGTCTTTCCTTCGTGGCTTGTTCTGCTCTACTCTTACTACTGTAAGCCTTCCTCTGTGGATTTGGTTTGCCCTTGAGCGAGGTGATATGAAGATGATGAGCCAACTCGATTCTAAAGATACGTGCGTCGTGTACGATAACAGTGGACTATTTATATCCACTTTGGTCGTTACGTTACATGTACACATACGTCTCAAGAACGTTTTGACAGTTTCTCATTAAGTTTATCAGATTTTTATCCGTCACTCTTACGGTGGTGTTCGTTACGATGTCCAGTAAATGCTTTGTATTTGTCCGTTGATTGTGCGTTTTGTCCGCTCCATAGCCAGCGTTCTTCCGTTCGTGAGAGATATGCGTCGATTGATGAAATGATATAGCTAAAGCGGAAGAAAGCAAGCTTAAATTAGGCAATATTGATGTTTTTGCAAACAATACTGATTCAGGCGAATCAGCTCGTAACGAGCTGTCCCCACCTGAAATCAGCATTGTTTCCTTTTTACTCATCAAAATAGTCAAACACTTTTATTACATGAGCAATGTAGACACTCGATTATGAACATGGAGGAGTCTACTTTAAACAATTCGGCGCTGAAAGAGTTAAGGAATAACATTGAAACTTTTTTTAAAAGACGCTTACTAATTATAAAGTTTTGAAAACATTGTTAGATATAAAAACCTTTTCCAAATCGTCTGCTGCGAAAGTCGTCACAATGTCGTCTGTATCAGGGACTGGGTTAAGGAATCTTGAATTGTCTTGAACATACTGGAACATACTTGAACATACTGGAACATACTGGCACATACTGGAACATACTGGCACATACTGGAACATACTTGAACATACTGGAACATACTGGAACATACTGGAACATACTGGAACATACAGAATAGACGAAACGCTATCAATTGTACCAGGAAATATAAAACTGATTTCATCTTTTGTAGCATAACGATAAGAACTTATGGAATATTTCATGTTTTTCTCAAACATTTTAATGTTGTTGAGTTTATTATATACAGAGACATATAAACATACGTGTAAACACACGTGTTATTATATCTCTGTTATATCGGACAATTCTAAATGCTATAACTGAAGTAGATACACTATTTGAAAACACCCAAGATCACTATCATGCGACACTGTGGTAGACTTGTATATATGAGCCGTTCCACGAGAAAACCAACATTATGGACTCGGATCAGCCTTCGTAGTCCGCGCAGGCTAATCCGGGCCGAGATATTCCGTCTCAGGGAGATAGAGGTATAGAATATTGATTCCTGAAACAGAAAATCCACATGAGGTGAAAAGTATATGTCTGGGTAAGCCTGAGCTGCAACCTTAGGCTTATCCGCGTCGATACTTTACGCAGAGTCTACAAAGTTGGTTATCTCGGGGAACGGCTCATATGGGATTTATACGATAGAATAAATGGATCTTCTACCACGAGAGTGTTGAAACAGTATCGTTGTAGCTGAATAGGCATAGGATAAAAGTACGACGAGTTTGTCTGCCAACAAATGTGCGAAAACAATCTATTTCTCTAATTTTGAAACATATCTGTCTTAATTAAAGAGATATCTGTCTATCCTTAAACATGCTAGATAGATATATCTCTAACTTTTGAAAGATATTTCCTTGACTTTTGAGAGATGTCCCTATAAATTAGAGAGTTATATCTCGTACTTCCTTAAAGAGATATATTTATATTCAAGAACACTGTTTCTGTTATAGGGATATTTCTCTAGGTTACAGATATATGAAACGAGAACTTGGGCTCATTTAATAAAATGTACACGTTGACAGTAGACGTCACTGATGACGATTTAACTGTCATAACCTCTCAACGAATTTGCAAAACTATAAAGAATACAGCAATTATGACAGACCATCACATTCCTAAGAGAAAATAAACAATAAGACAAATGCAAATCTATGATGATATCGGAACCATGCTCGGCGTAAACGAAGGCAAAGTGTTATAAATTGTTTCACCTGTGTCGGTCCAGATTCATTTTTGGATTCACAATTTGATCTGACTGTTCCGTAATGGCTTAGTACAGCATTTCTTCGAAAGAAGACATGACACGTTTCGAATGCAAGGGAGCAGATATTTCACGATTATACAAGTTATAGAGAGATATCTCTCTAACGTTGAGATATAGACATCTCTTAATTTAAGAGATATAATTCTAATTTAGAGAATTATCTTGTGAACGTTCTTAATGCGATATCTCTCTAACGTTGAAGAGATATACCTCAAAAGGAGTTTGTTATCTTCAATTAAGAGATATCTCTTTATTCAGTTTGAGATATATCTCCCTAAGTTTGAGAAAAATCTCTTTAAGTTTGAGATATATCTCACTAAGTTTGAGATATATCTCTGTAAGATGGAGAGATACCTCTATTTCTATCAGATATATAGATCTAAATGCATTCTCAGCTCAAATTCACTTTAAATGGTGACAAATCAAAGTCTCACTTAGACTCCAAATCGGCAGATTCGGCTCTCGTTTTCTTTGTTAATCAAAACTTACATATACGAATAGCGAAAGCTCATGCAAGCACGTGCATTCTGTAAGAACAGTCTCATTAAAGCATCCATTGACCTCCTTCAATCAGAAAAACAATATGAACTTTTCCATGAGAAAACAAACATTTTGGACTCTGCATAATGTATCGACCCAGATCAGCCTGCGCAGTCCGCGTAGGCTAATCCGGGCCGACACATTCCGTCTCAAATCCCTATAATAAGAAACTATGGTAGAATTGTATATATATGAGCCGTTCCTCGAGAAAACCAACATGATGGACACTGCGTAATATATCGACCAAGATCAAGGCTAATCCAGGCCGACGCATTTCGTCTTAGGAGGATAGAGGTATAGAGTAAAGATTCCTGATACAGAAAATCCACATAAGGCGAAACAAGTCCGTCCGGGTTAGCCTGCGCGGCATGGTTAGGCTGATATGGATCGATACTTTACGCAGAATCCACAATGTTGGTTTTCTCGTAATTCGGCTCATTAACATAACTAATGAAGGTAAACTAAAAGTGTAAGCCGACGGGATTTACTCCCACGCTATTTGATGTGACATCACTACGATGTTTTCTAAAGAACGCGCATTGCCGTCTCTGTGGTTTAGTAGTTAAATCATTCGTTTTGTGAGCGGGAGACCAGGGTTCGGCCTTCAAACAAGACAACTTAATACTTTAAATAATGTGATAATGGCTTCCCTCCTTAGCTTTCAGGATTGCGCGGAATATAACTTTTACTGATGCATCGGCATCAGAGTAAATAACACCGATAGTAATTTACCCAGGAGGCGCCGTGATATAATTGAACTACTGTTGAAAGTGGCGTAAAATGCCATTCAAACTAGCAGATAAATAAAATCGCGCCTAACTTGTCTTTGTTGCGCATTCAATGAATACATTTTACTATGTTATCATCGTACACAAAATGCATTTATAATACAGTATTTAGAGTTATCTCAATCAAACTACGATCTCTCACTAAACGAGCAATTAATCAGGATCTCTTTTAACGTAAAGCACAATGCGCAGCTGTTTTGGACGTTGATGTCGTATTTGATGACAAATACACCATTTAGTGTTCATTTCATCTTCCTCAAATCAATACTTATCATTCTAATCAGCCAGTGGAATATCCTTACTTATCTGCACATTTTAAATGATCTCGAGAACACTCGAATGCATATGAGCCGTCCCGCGAGAAAACCATCATTATGGCTGTCCGCGCAGACTGATCCGGTCCGACACATTCCGTCTCAGGGGGATAGATGTATAGAGTAATGCCTCCTGAAACAAAAAAATCCACATGAGGCGAAAAGGGTCCGTCCGGGTTAGCCTGCGCGGCATGCTTAGGCTGATCAGGGTCGACACTTTACGCAGAGTCCACAATGTTGGTTTTCTCGCGAGACAGCTCATATAGGATATGCATACATTGATTCGAGTTATCGACGTGTTCAACACCGCCTAGATGGTGAAGTCGTAGAGCGTCCGCCTCTGGTGCGGGAGTCTGCGGCTCCGATCCTCGGCCTGATTATACCAACTACATGTACTTTTAAAACAGTTGGGATGGCTTTCCCTCCTCGGCGCTTAGAATGCTGGGAGTAACATTACGACTGACCCGCTGGTGCCAGGATAAATTGACCAGTAGTACCGGTAACCAAGGACACGACGTGATATAACTGAATCAATGTTCACATCGGCGTAAAGCACCGTACAAACAAACACACACCATGGAAATGGTCGATTGATCGCTTGACTTATGCTGAATTCATTAATGCTTTATCAGCCTTGTAATTTAATTGTTATTTGAGTGTTTTTATTAAAGAACACAAGCCAGTGATAAAACAGCGAAGCACAAGCAAAAGAAGATCTGTGTTGAATATTTCCTTCTTTGTTTATATCCATTTAAATTATTTTCACTAATTGTATTTCTATTTATACGCTTTTTCAAGATATAGTTTTGCCGTGATGGACTCAATGTTGTCTGCTGCAGATTAGTTGTATGTAGGTAAGGGTTAACAAGTTCGGAGACAAAGGTTCTGTATGAACATCTTTATATACCTGCTCTCATAGCTCGTGTCTTTAACAGTATATTTCTTTTATTCGTGCGCTCTTACTCTCTTTATTTCTATTAACATATCTCTCTACCATCATTCACATACAGATTATCATCCAACCAGTGTAATGGCATTGAACTGTTGGTACAACCGAAGGAGTCAGTAACGTGTCTATTTCTACGCTGGTTAAGCAGCTGTACTAACGAAACGTCGTTTTCGGAGATATAATTTCCCAAATGTCTCCTTCATACCAATTCAATTATAAAAATAAACTAATTCAATTTTAAAGCTGTTACATGCTCAGAAAGGCGTTGTTCCTTGCTCTCTAATGTTATACCATGTGAAAAGCCAAGCATTTAGTGTTACAAAATTTAAACATGTATTTAAACTGCATAGTTATTACGAAATTACAATTAGCATACATTTGAGATTTCTATGCATCTTTACTTTCCTCGTGCTTCTGACGGGTTATGAAGAAGTAACGGCTTACACTGACAGTGTTCAATCTTATACCGTTGTAAACAGTGTATCTACTTACATTGCAATGGCCTTGTAGTTAGAGCTTCCCGGTATGTTTGTGTTCGATCCTAAATCGAATCTTACCACATAATTTCTTTTGAAAATGGTAGTTATGATTTCACTCGATTTTGCAAGGATACCAATTAGACTGATGCATCGGTGGCAGAATAAATGACGCAAGTTAACCCAATTATCGCCGCTCAATAACTGACATATATTTGAAAGCGGCGTAAAACACCATTCAAACAAAGAAAGCAATGGGAACTTCTCGACTAGCATAGATCCAGATCATTCTGATCATAGGTAATATACATGTAGACAAACATATGCCTGCACGTTCATGCAGTCAGGTAATATACATATAGACAAACATCTGCCCGCACGTTCATGCAGTCAGGTAATATACATGTACACAAACATCTGTCCGCACGTTCATGCAGTCAGGTAATATACATGTAGACAAACATCTGCCTGCACGTTCATGCAGTCAGGTAATATACATGTAGACAAACATCTGCCTGCACGTTCATGCAGTCAGGTAATATACATATACACAAACATCTGTCTGCACGTTCATGCAGTCAGGTAATATACATGTAGACAAACATCTGCCTGCACGTTCATGCAGTCAGGTAATATACATGTAGACAAACATCTGCCTGCACGTTCATGCAGTCAGATAATATACATATAGACAAACATCTGCCTGCACGTTCATGCAGTCAGGTAATATACATGTAGACAAACATCTGCCTGCACGTTCATGCAGTCAGGTAATATACATATAGACAAACATATGCCTGCACGTTCATGCAGTCAGGTAATATACATATAAACAAACATCTGTCTGCACGTTCATGCAGTCAGGTACTATACATGTAGACAAACATCTGCCTGCACGTTCATGCAGTCAGGTAATATACATGTAGACAAACATCTGCCTGCACGTTCATGCAGTCAGGTAATATATATGTAGACACACATCTGCCTGCACGTTCATGCAGTCAGGTAATATACATATAGACAAACATCTGCCTGCACGTTCATGCAGTCAGGTAATATACATATAAACAAACATCTGTCTGCACGTTCATGCAGTCAGGTAATATACATGTAGACAAACATCTGCCTGCACGTTCATGCAGTCAGGTAATATACATGTAGACAAACATCTGCCTGCACGTTCATGCAGTCAGGTAATATACATATAGACAAACATCTGCCCGCACGTTCATGCAGTCAGGTAATATACATATAGACAAACATCTGTCCGCACGTTCATGCAGTCAGGTAATATACATATAGACAAACATCTGTCCGCACGTTCATGCAGTCAGGTAATATACATATAGACAAACATCTGTCTGTACGTTCATGCAGTCAGGTAATATACATATAGACAAACATCTGTCTGCACGTTCATGCAGTCAGGTAATATACATATAGACAAACATCTGTCTGCACGTTCATGCAGTCAGGTAATATACATATAGACAAACATCTGCCTGCAATTCATGCAGTCAGGTAAGATCCGAATTAGATGTTATATGTGAGACATTTCCCGAGGGCGTCTTGGGTGCGTTTGTTGATCTCGATATACACTTGTTATAAGGATGGGTGCCGCTTAATTATTCGATTGTATATATGACTAGGGCATATTTCCTGCCATTATCTTTATCTCAAACCCAGTTATTTTCGTGGCAGAGCTACTCGCGAATGTTTTATCATTTTTGTCTGGAACGGATGTGTATTATTCGCCAAATCAGTCGTAAAAGCCTAAAATAAATGTCATACAAACGATGAACACAATGTAGAGATGGCACGGTTTCTTAGGATGGCATTTTACTACATTCGTCACAATTATCGTATATTGTATTGTTGGTGACAGAGCTCAATTGCTAATTTCAATGCCAATGTCACACATTAACGGCGACGTGTGACAACATGAATTCGCCCTTGATCAATCAACCCCATCACAGTACGGACCATCCGATATCAAAGTTCATTCTCTAACAGTACACATCAATACATCAAGTTTGGCGAAAACCAATCCAACAGTGTGTCGTTAACGGCTAATGGAAACTAAGATCAGACGAAGAAAGCGCGCAGTCTAATCAAGATATCAGCTTCTCGTGAAAATATTTATATTTGAATTAGATACACATTTTTCTTTACAACTTAACGTAAATATTAACCCTTTCAGCGCCGAATTGTTTAAAGTAGAATCTTCGATGTTCAAACTCGGACGACTTTATTTTCATGTTATAGGATTTTTGGAATATTTTTATAACTCACAGCCAAAAAATGCAGATTTCAGGTGAGACAGCTCGTTACGAGCTGACTCACCTGAAATCTTTATTGTTTGCAAAAAGCCCAATATTGCCTTTGGCGCTGAAAGAGTTAATAACACTACGGACGGTTGAATATTAACACAGATCAGTTAGTCATTTGAGTAAGGTAAGAGTAAGGCAGTCCAATGGTTAGTGGTGCGATTTCCGAGGTAAATAACTTGGACTTTTTGTCTTCACCATCGACATAATATATTAATCATTTATAGCGTCATACCAAACTATAGTTGACTCGAGATAACTCGAACAGTTTAATTTGAAAGGATCCTGCCTTTGAAAATATATCACAACTTCTTCTGCGCTGTTTTGTAGATTATATCAGCGAATTGCTTTTTATAATACACTCTTAAGTTTAAATGAATTACGAAGCTGATAAACATAATTTAATTTAGTATGAATCCAGACATCACTCGACCTTTCCGATAGCTCGGCAAATAGTTCACTGTTCAAATTATAAGCAAAATTCATTTTGACAGACTCGACTTAAAATGACCTGACCCGAAACTATTCTGTTTTCCAATTATCTATGTAGTAAAAAGTGACAACATGTCGCCTTTATCAAATAAATGTGTACAGATCATGTTAGCGTTTATTATGAAACGTAATTGAAAATGATATAAAGGCAAGATAATCCGAACGGCAACAGTTTGACATTTCTCTGCAGTGAAACCCCACTTACTCATGACAGGTTTATAGACACTTCTGCTATATAATGTTTAGCTGACTCAGAAAACATTTACGAGTAAACTGATATTAGTCTTCACTTATATACGCTAAGGTTGAATTTACAGGACGACGATTTATATATGTACACTACATCATGAGGTTACGGTCCTACAGCGCGAATGATTTTGTTTGAGCACAGGCGTCCATGTTTTCATTTAAGAACATTTGGAAAAAACCCACACTGGACCATGATTCTATAAATAGTCTCTGTATGTTTATAATAAAGACGGTTATGTTTTGGTTTAAGAACATTTGGAAAAATAACCAATCATGAGCGTGTTTCTATGAAAAAACTCTCTATATGGTCCTTATAATATTATGATATACATACCATAATCATGTATATATATATATCATAATCATTTACACTGTCGACTTGTCGACATTAATGCAAATAAAAAAATTAAAATTCAGCCTCTAATGTCGACCTTATCGCGCTAATTTCAACTTGTGGACCTGAAATTTGCAACGACAATTCGGAATTATAAATGGCAAATATGAAGTTGTCGATAAAAAAGTATTTAAGTGTTTAAGTAGATTATATGTAGCTATTGTCGACTTAGGGAGTAAAACCATGTTATAGTGTGCCGCTAGAAGACAACGGGTTACTAATTTTATCGCTACGATATCCTTCTGTGATAATGCCTTTAGGAGTGCACAGCAGACTAAAATAAACAATTTAGCGCTCATAGAAGTGATATAAGACTCTTAATGTCAAGTTGTTAATTGCTTTCAAGTCGTTAAGTGGATGGCGGAAACGTGATTCCTTAAATATGACCCTGTATAATATAAATAAATAGGGCAACGAGCCGCGTCTAACCGTTTGAGATATTAATCAAACTGCGCTGTGACATGATTTAGATGTATATTAAGTTATTAACATACTATGTAGTTAGGATACAATTCCATTGTATTAATCAGAAGGTGCATAAAGGTATGTCAAACATATAGGGGACGATGAAGAATCTAGTAAGACTGTGCCTCAACGAACTAGCTATAGAAAAGCGCAACTCAAATGAACAATAGAACCATGATCAACGATATTTTCAGTAAACAAAGTAAACGGTTAATGTGTAATCCGTTTCTTTACTTTGATTGTCGAATCGTGATATAGATGTGGGTATCAACTAGGGTTCATGGATTAGAATACTGACTCTGGCAATACTGGTTTAGATGATTTACAAAAGTCATTGTGACTAGCATTATCCACCTCCTGGCTAAAATTGTCCATATGGAAAAGTCACCAGTATCTAGGTCGGTACCGACAAGAAGTATCGATCTAATATTTGGGTCCTGGATTAGAATACTAGCTCTGTTAATATTATTTCAGATGATTTACAAAATATTTACTTGCATCATTCGGTATCTACCTACTGGCTTAAATTGTCCATATGGAAAGGTCACCAGTAGCCTCGGAAGAATGTTGTGTTGACTAGATTAGTCGGTACCAGCAAGGGCTGTCGATCTAATATTGGGGACTTGGATTAGAATACTGGCAATTAATATGACTAGCGTCATTCATCATTCACCAATGGACTAAAGTGTCCATTAGGTAAGGTAATCAGTAGACTGTGAAAAATGATGTGTTGACTAGATTAGTCGGTACCGATAAGAGCTGTATAACTAGTATTGGAGTCTTGGATTAGAATACTAGCTCTGGCAATACTCGTTTAGTTGATTTACACAAGTCATTGTGGCTAGCGTCATTCGTTATCCTCCATCTACTGGCTACAATTGTCCATATGGAAAGGTCACCAGTAACATTGGAAGAATGTTGTGTTGACTAGATTGGTCGGTACCAGAAAGGGCTGTCGATGTAGTATTGGAGTCTTTGATAAGAGTACCGGCTCTGTTTATAGTGTTTCAGGGTCCAATTTCACCAGCCTTACTTATCGCTTAGTTATACTTTTTTTTTAAATTAAAAGGCATATTTCATCAATTTAGTTGGACCCAGATGGTTGACAAAAGTCAATATGACCATAGCCATTCGTCATCCACAAATGGACTGAAGTGTCCACGTAGTAATGTAACCCATGACCCGGGAATCTGTTATGTCATCTCTTCACCAAACCAACAGGTCATTTAGTAAAATTTAATGTCTAAGTGGCAAACAATGCAGATTCAAGTGATACCACTCATTACGAGCTGTCTCACATGCATCTGTATTGTTTGCAAACTCTTAAATTGCCTATGGCAGCGAGAGGGTTAAGTTAGTTTGCGATTAATCTGGTACACACATAGATAGATGAACTGACAGACGCTGTATGCCATTCTGGTACACACATAGATAGATGAACTGACAGACGCTGTATGTCATATAACTGAACTAGTGTTAAAACGGCGTAAACTTCAATACATTAATCGTAGACCGTATATTTACTTAAACCTTATAACCTTTTGATGGCAGACAATGGATAAATCAAGGCTGTAAGTTAAACACTCTATCGTATTTCAATGAGTCTCTTAAGGCCCCAAAGTGCGATGTTACCTTTATTTATTTGACAGAACTCATTTAATTTCCATTAAAGATTCATTTCACAGAGTCATAGACCTATTAAACTGTACATTAAATTAACCTTCATTTCTATTAAAAGTTAAAACACTACATCCATCCCTGATTGCTGACATGTTCTTGGATATTTGTGGACAATTCTTTGTCAAACATTGATACACCAGCAGCGAGAAATGCAGACAAAGATATATCAGTACATGCTGTTCTTGGTCTGCAGTGTTCGCTAATGTGATAATGCTGTGTGAAGAAGTCGAGTTCAGCAGAGTAGGAGTTACCGCCCAATTTCAAATGACAGTTCCGTCAAATTGAAAAATCCAGCAATTTAGATGTAACTACACGTATGATTTAGAGAAAAACTATATAAGACATGTCACTCTAAATCCGAGCTTCGGAGGTTTGTATTGTCTATGTAAATTCAACACATAACAAGATTAGTTTATATAGACTATTTATATATGTTTATTTAGAGGTTGGTTAACCATTTCCCTCATACACAATTATGCAACAGACGACGTTAAAGACATCTTGGAAAATTATGGAAAATCTATATAAATGAAAGTATGATTATTGAATAGATGAGCAATGTCTTCTCTTGCCACAATGTTTTGAATATCGTCTGCTGTACATGAGTCGAAATGCGTCTGTAACTGGGAAACATTTAACGAAAATAGGGAAAACAACGAACTTATGATTTGATACAACTCACTGATTTAGACATATATTTGATCAGTATACAATTATGTCATGGTTATATCGGTAACGGTCAAACCTGTTGTCAAGGGCTTGATGGGATGAACTGTTACCCGAGGCCGGATCATATAAAACGAAAAGAAAGACGTTACTAGTTGTCACTTTAGCATTTGAAGTTGCACTGAAAGATCATTGCCACTTATGTACTTACATAAATATGAAACAATGAGATGCTGGAAAGTCAGTCTGGAATTATTTACACGTGGCAATATTACTGTTAGAAACACCGATATTGAAAACAAGATGCCCTTTTTGTTATTACTTTTTTACTACTAAACTAAATGCCCTTCCCGATTTCTAGTACATGAAAGTAACGAGAAATCAAATATTTTATATAATAAAACAGTTTTAACGTAAATAATTTAATAGGACCAAACGCTCCCGAGTGTCTGGATTTTCGTCATGAATATCATTATCGCATAACGTAACACCACATCGAGGGCTTGGCGTGAAACGGTTGTAACTAAAAACCTATTTTGAAAACCCTGGTTTAGGGGCAATTTCGACCCCTTTGTAAACAATGCAAATTTAGGTGCCATTGCTCAGAACGAGCAATGGCACCCAAATTTCCATTGTTTACCAAGAAAAATGTTTTAACGCTTATAAAGAATTTATGGCGAGGTGATTAACCTTGGTAAAAAGATACCAATTTTAGTTACAACCGTTTCACGCAAAGCCCTCGACATCATTGTCAATTAAAGGCCCTTAGCGTATTTATCATCGCAGTTGTGTCCTTGTTATTTCCGTGGAACTCTTTGTCTCGGAGTGAGATTTGTTTTATTTGGATTTACGACATTTTCGCCAGCATTTCAAACTATATCACGGTAACAGAACATTAATGTTATAAAGCAGTTCGATAGAACAAAGTCTTAAATATCAAACAGAAGTATTTGTCCCGCTAATTTAACCCTTTTCCAAGTACAACGAATCTGCAGCAGACGATTTTGAAAACATACCCGATACAAATTGGATACTTCCTTTAAATGAAAGTACAATAATTGAATAGAGTTGAAAACATGGAGACAAGAGGAGAAATTGCTCGTTTTGAAAAAAAAATCTTTTGTCGCATTGTCAACATTGGCTTCACAATTCGCATATATATGTTATATATCCTTAAAAGAACCTTCTTGAACTGTATCCCCTCTGGTTTGATGCAAATATGCCTTGAAATGATGTCAAATCGGATTGTCATTAAGACCCATAATTGATTGATTGATTTGGGTTTAACGCCGTTTTTAACCATTTCTCAGTCATATCACGGCGGCTAGTTCACCTACACACGTATTTCCTGGTTTTCTCACACCAGTACACCACACAACAATCTTCCCAAGCAACTGGCTGCTTTTCCACATAGACTTAGCCCATTGGTGGAAGACGAATGACGCATGTCGCATTGACTTTTGTCAAACGTCGGAAAGAAAGTTGGCCGAGCCGAGATTCGAACTCACAACCCTGGATTGACAGCCCGCGTCGTTACCGACTGAGCTACCGGGGCTCGGCCCCATAATTGATAGACGCGGCTTAATGCATTCTTCTTAACTCTTTTGCTGACAAAGGCAATTAAAGGATTCTGCAAGCAATGCAGATTCATGTGAGACAGCTCGTAACGAGCGGTCTCACCTGAATTTGCATTGTTTGTCACTTATACATTAAACTTTACCAAATTTCTTATTGAATACACATGGAGTGTTACTATTTTCAACATGGTAGTATGTTCACTTTTGTTTGCCATACGCAAACGAGCCGCGTACAGTGACTTATGTCTAATAAAGCATTTGCGTGCAGAGGAAATTCAGGCGAGCGAGCATGCGCAGACAGCCTGCTTCATCAGAGCCTCCAGAGCCTTCACTATCCCTCCAGGTATGTAGTCCTGTATGCACACATCTGTAAAAAACATAACTAGATAATTATGTAGACCCATTAGTTTTACGCTAATTTACCGTAATATGACCTAAATACGGAGACTCAACAATACTACAAACCACGTAACGCGGCTCCAATGCACTGTGAGACATTTACTAATTGGTACGGACATCTTGAGTTACTAATTGGTACGCGGACTTCTTCAGTTACTAATTGGTACGCGGACTTCTTGAATAATCAAGTAATATAATATCCCTTTTGAATTGAAATAGGCCACGCCATTCGCAACTTACCTTCGATTTGTTTTATTCATTGATAGCAATGGTAAACAACTTGTATTATTGTACAATCGTTGTTTGAGCACAATTTATCCAGAATACTCTACAATGCTTATATGATTGGATGCTAGATATGGAACATAGTGAGACGATCTCGATATTCCATGGCCGTAAAGCCCCGACATTCCGTTGTTATATGCCGTGGTTCAAATAACGTTGTTGCATGCAGAGATTGTTTAAATCTCAATTAAAGAAATCCACTTGAAAGATGCACAAATGCATTATTTAACACTTCTGAGGGTTTTAAATGAATTGCAATAAGGATCATATAACTTAATTGTAGTTTTCCGCTGGTCTTTAACTGTAACCTTTTCCCCGGAGTATTTCAGGATGCATGCCATGTAAGTTTAGATGACGTGCATAGAAGATCCTGAAAATATGATGGATATTACACATAAGATCGGGTTCCAATTGCCGAACTATTTTAACCATTTCGCTGCCAAAGGCAATTAAAGGCTTTTGCAAACAATGCATAATTATTCAGGTGAGACAGCTTTTAACGAGCGGTCTCACCTGAATTTGCATTGTTTGCCGCTTAGACATTAAAGTTAACCAAATATCCTGTTGGACGAAGGATGGAGTGGTTTCATTTTCAACATGGTAGATTCGACTTTGTGAAATTCGGCAGTGAAAGAATTAAACAAATATTGTTTGGCCATGGGATTTAGGTGATTTCCTTTTAAATGAATCAGAACGATGGAAGGGGAACTTAATCTATTGACAACGCTTATAACCCTTTTAGAAAACCAAGCTTTTAGGCCAGTGTTTAACCAGTGTTGAACCAGTGTTTAACCAATGTTTAACCAGTGTTTAACCAGTGTTGAACCAGTGTTTTACCAGTGTTCAACACCAGTGTTTAGCCAGTGTTGAACCAGTGTTTTATCAGTGTTGAATCATTTATAACATGTTCGAATTATTAGTTAGAATACTTTATAATCCAAAAGGTTAAGCCACATCGAAATAGTGTTTCTTTGTGAATGGAAATTAAAGTAAGAAAAATATTTAAGCGGAGCTCTGCGAAAACAAACCTTAATGCATTTGTGACCAATGTATATCCACACCAACCTGAAAAACCAATATCTCCATTGATACTCGTGTACTTATTACGTTAAAGCTGGTTTTAATAGAGTACTGCTCACTTAAAATAGTTGATGAATGCATTGTTGTATTGTTTCAGAATCGTCTATTCAAATTCATGGGAAGAAAGTAAAATTGTACCGTATAGAACATTGGATGTAGCGTCTTCATGCAGAGATGAAAGTATCGAGAGATAAGACATAGCTTGTTTTAAATAATTCCTATTCCACGATGTTTTGAAAAGATGCTGCATGCTTCGATGAAATCTAAATTCGTATGTAGACAGAAAATGTGGATACATGACTTTCGTTGTCAACGTTAGAGTCTTATACAGTATTTTCATTCGATAAAACCGTTTTTGTTGAATCTAAACTATCATGTAAGATGGAGCTTGTTTTATGAGAACAATGTTCTAAGACATAGAAGCTGAATTGAGATTTATATTTAAACCTTTCGCTGCCAAAGGCAAGTAAAGGCTTTTGACAACAATGTAAATTCAGGTGAGAGAGCTCGTAACGAACGGTCTCACCTGAATCTACATTGTTTGCCACTTATTCATTAAACCTTACCAAATGTCCTATTGGACGAAAATGGAGTGGTCCAACTTTCAACATGGTATATTTGACTTTGTGAAAATCAGCAGTGAATTAGTTGATAATGAATGTTTCAGCTTGAACAACACTTAAACAGAGTTAATTGCGATGGTTCATTTCACATTGTCATTGTTTTCGATTTCGTTGTTGTCACAAAATACAGATGTGTTTTCTTTTAATTAAGCAGAATCACATGTCAGTCCCATGTCTTTGGAATGAAGACCGCACATGTTCCAAGGAATACAAAGTGACAGATATCTCACCAATTAAACTTTAAAGAAAGATGTAGTTCGTGTTTTACAATGATCCGGTAAAATATCTAGTTACGACTTCAATACAAATGTGTCATTCGTAATTAAACGACAGTAAAATGTCAAGGTTCCTGTAAAACAATGTATGCAATATGAGCCAGTCCATGAGAAAAGGTACGAGTTGGCTTTGGCAAACAGTATATACTATATAACTGGATCAACCTTTACATCCACACAGTAAGATCTACACTATCATGATAGTTTTTAATTTTGTGTAGATTCTGATAAGACAAGATGCTATGAACCTACATTTAAACGTTCAAATGTAACGCGCGGGGGGAAAATCAAACTTATGAACACTAGCTGAAATGACACAACTCGCTGATGGGGCCGCCAGTTAGAATATGTATTAACTCTTGAACTGCCTTATTGTTTAAAGTAGACCCTTCCATGTTTAGAATCGGGCGACTTTATTGTTCATGTTATAAGAGTTTGGGTTTAATTTTATAATAATGCGCAAACAATGCTGATTTCAGGTGAGATAGCTCGTTACGAGCTGACTCACCTGAATCTGTATTATTTGCAAAATCCTGAATATTGCCATTGGCGCTGAAATAGTTAAATATTAGTCATGCAAAAACACGGATTGGAAATTATCATCGTCTAGTTAATGTACTTTTAAAATCGGTGTTTATGAATATAGAAATGAGGTAAAATGTTCGTTCATTACTATTCTTACAAAATACATAAAAATAAATGACATTTAGGGTATCAAATATCTTATTTATATTGTATTAGTATTTTTGATAGTCATATTAAACGACAGCAATACGAATTCCAAATATACGCAAACAACACAAATTGAACATCATCGTCTAGTCAATGTACTTTTAAAATCGGCATTTATGAATATAGAAGTGAGGTATAATTTTTGTGCATTACTATTCCTACAAAATACATAAAAATAAATGACATTGAGGTTATTAAATATCTTGGTAGTCATAATTAAGTGTTTAATCATTCGTTAAAGCTATATATATGGCCATAGTATGATTTATAATATTTGACGGAGTTTTCGTAAATAGATAACACCTTTATATATATTATGTCAAAAGCTGATTTCAAAATGATGGACCCAACAGGACAAAAGGATAGTTACCGAATTCAGATATCTACGTCAACCCTTTAAAGGGCCTCTTTTTATCCCAGTGGTCATGGCTTCACATAATCGGTTCCAGCAGTCGACACAGCGGAAGCTGTTACTGTCTTGAAGATTCTTCTTTGTTCCTTGTATCTTAAAGGTTTAAAGATTAAAGTTTTCCCACCTTACAACAAACCTATAGAAACACCTAGGTAAATATATGGAACCGCTCTTTAAGCAAAGGACTACTTTTCGGATAGGTCTGAAAACAGTGCGACTCAATGAGGAATTACCGATTGTGAAGAATGTCTTCTTAAGAAGGCGATGGTCAATTTCAAGATTATTCTAACAACACGCAGAAGTTCGAGATGTTATTCTTGTACATTTTGGAATTGAACTGGTAACATTTGAAAGAAAGGGAAAGTAGATTCATAAAAGCAAGAAAGATGAAAGGGAACTGGTTTTGTTTCTGTTACAATAAAACATGGAATTGATATTTCCCACAGCTTGAAATAAAACGATCATTAAAACAGTTCCTTTTGTCGATTATATTCACCGATGTAATATAAAAATACAGGGTAATTTTGCCGAAGCTGAGAGTGAACGAAAGCCGTCATTATGACTTATCCGGGCATTTCATATACCTGTTATATTCTGCTACTTTCCACGTGTAAGACTTATGAAAACATTGAAATAAACGGGGAAACTGAAGTAGAAAGAACCGAACACATTTGAGCCACGAGAAAACCAACATTGTGGACTCTGCGTAAAGTATCGACCCGGATCAGCTTAAGCATGCCGTACAGCCTTACCCGGACAGAAACTTTTCGCCTCCTGTATATTTTCTGTTTCAGGAATCATTAATCTATACCTATATCCCTGAGACGGAATGTGTCGGCCCGGATCAGTCTGCGCGGACTGCACAGGCTGATTTGGTCGATACATTACGCAGAGGCCATAATGTTGGTTTCTCGCCGGACGGCTAATTTGTTATTCTTTACCTGAAACTAATACTTTTCTCTGATAGCAGTACTTACACTGTGGTAAAAGGAGACATTTCCCAGTGTTAGCAAATTCAACACTGTTTTCAAAAGACGTACAAATACGTCTGCAAATGGGAAAGGTAATCTTTTACTTGATGTAATACTTTAGAAAAATCTGATATTTTAAACATGAAAGAAAACTCGAGTATCACCGCAATCTTTGGCGATATTATTTAAAAGCAGTGAACAAACTGTGGGGAAAAGAACAATATCTCATTTTGACAAAATTCCTTCATTTGTACAAGGTTTTCAAAAGTCATTTGCTGCATATACCGTCAGATAAAGTATGTTTTATGGGAAATGGTAAATGAAAAAATCTTGCAATGACGAAGTCCTTTTTGCAATTGCGTAGGAACTAATATTTTCTCTCAGTTGAAAACATTTATTGTTTTCTATATTCATATATATTGTCATGGATACTTTCATATTAACCCTTTCGACATACATCAAATCTGCTGCAGACGAGATTGAAAACACGCGGGCAAAACTATGGTAATTCTCTACAAATGCATTTGTATTGATCAAATATAGCTGTAAACATTGTGGCAAAAGGATACATTACACATTATGAGGATTTATTCCTTTTGTCAGAAAGTTTTCGAAGTTTGTCTGCTGCAGATGCGTCAACTATGTCTGCAAGTGTGTAAAATGAATTAAGCCGTCTCTTGAGAAAACCATCATTGTAGACTCTGCAAAAAGTATCGACCCGGATCAGCCTAAGCATGCCGCGAAGGCTAACCCGGATAGACACGTTTCACCTCCTGTAGTTTTTCTGTTTCAGTAATCATTACTCTATACATCTATCCCCTGAGATGCCATAATGTTGGTTTTCTCGCGGGTCGGCTCAAATGTATTGTTTGTATGCAAATATCTCCCTCGTCTGATATTATCGATTCCAGCCACATGGAGCCATTTACAACATTCATTGTAACGATTTACATAAATGCGTTGGTTGATCTACCTGAGATGTAATCATGTACCCGAGAGGATATTCAACCCTTACTCCACCGAATCTCTAATCTCTGCCTCGCAAGATATGTGCATTTTGAGTACAGTGGTTCAGTGGTAGAGCGTCAGTCTCTCGTACCAAAGGCTCTAGGTTCGAATCCTTTGTTGAGCGGGTTCTGGCATTGCGAATTTTCCACACAAACGGCGCAAGTACTGTTTATGTCCACAGGAAGCAGACATCGGACGTGATCAAAGTTTCTAAATCGATGTAAAAAAGATAAGTTTAGACGTATACCCTTTTTACTGCTCAATCAAATCTCGTAGTGGCAATAACATCTGAGTATCGATCATTGTTGAGCAACATCAGGGTGCAAGAAATTCGAATCTACAGAGTTCGCATAATTATGTCATTTAAACGACATGATTATCAATACAGAGTACCATGGTGTTTAAAACTCGTGATCATTTAGAAGAAGAATATTGTTACAGAATTGAAAACAAAGGTCGAATTATTCAATTTGAACAAATGACAATTGGCAACCGTTGTTTCAAGTTCTCCGCAATGAAAATGTAAAATTGAGAAGTTCTTTCCTTTTCGAAAGAAATTCGTGACAATATTCTATAAAGTCGATGTGGTAAGATCATGTCCGAACCCAACGACATACGAACCGTGTTGACAATACGGTGACAGAAGGGTTGTGGTGATTTTACTCTATTTAGAACGATCCGACACCCACACTGGATTATCTGGAGCATGCAAATCAGCATTGCCCACGCAGATGTTCGGTGAGATAATGCCACATGCAATAACAATAACATGCAAGAAAATACAAAACAACCATAAAACTAAAACAAGTTCTCATTTCAAAGCAAGAAGAACAGTTTTAATGAAGAAAACCCCCGGATTCTCTTCATATCTGCTATTGAAAACGAGATGTCAAATTAAGTAAGTTATTGGCCATGAACTTTTAATCGTGCTAGGAGAAAAGAAAATGTTTTGTTGTGTCTCTCCGAACAGTTACACGTGGACCAGTGCTTACGTAGTCTCAATAGATGTATAATTGTCAGTTTACAGTTGACCCTCACTGTCATTCAACACACCTGCAGCAGAGAGCGTTGGAAGCACTTTGTCTAAAATATAGAAACTTTCTAAATAAAACAAAACAATATTGAATAAATTAAAATATAGTCAGAAAAGGAGAAATTGGTAATCATAGGGATTACGCTGCATTTAATAACTGTTCAATTTGTTACGTCGTTCTCTTGATAATTGATCAGTAATTGATCAGTAATTGATCAGTAATTGATCAGTACTACCCGTTCTGTTATGATGAAAACAGCATATCAGACCAATGCTAATCCCACAATCATTAGCGCCAAAGAGTTTAATCCATTACTACCATTGTTACAGGAATTGGTATGATCCGGTCGGGGATCGAACCCGCGACCTCCAGCACATAAGACGGTTACGCAAACGTTGATAAAATAAATATAAAATTACAAAGGAAGAATATAATTCCATAATGCAAGTATCGCAATGCGATAGCTCAGTTAGTTTCGACGACGGCTATCACTCCAAGGGTTCGAACCCGACATGGCAATTAATTATTTATGTTAATTGACGACGTGTCTTTCGTCATGCTTCAATTGGCTTTATAGTCTATTAGGGAGTGTTACTAGTTGCCTGGGAGGAATATTGTGTTGAATACTGGTCAGCGAAAGGTACAAAACACATGTTTATGTATGACTGGACGCCTTGAGATATCTGGAAAACATTAACGGTATTTTTCCGTGAGTTATTTCTAAATTCATCCGCAAAAGAGTCGGCGACAGGTTTTCGAAGGAGAGAAAGGGTTACTGTCAACGAACATGTCGCACAATTCGATTAGCCCCTTTCCAACATGCTATAAATCAACATAACAAAACTATGGAAAATCTCTAAAATTAAAGCATGATATTAGATTGAGAAACTGTAGATGGGTTTAATTGCGACTGTATTTGGTCAGGGGGTATTCAGTTATTATTAACGAATTTGGTTGTTTGACAAGTGTCCTTGCATATCTACGGAATAGTCGTTGCTATTAATTGATCAATAGGAAGATAACTGTGTGGACCAAGGATAGGCAAGCTGATCTTTGTTTGTATTGTTCGCGAATGTCGATAACACAGTTCTGCTGAGCGTAATAAGCAAATGCTGTTAATCCCTTTGTATTCTTTTTTAATTAGCAAACAGTGTAAGCGCAGATTAGACGCCACGGGGACAAGCTGATATGGTTCTGTACTGGTCGCAAATATCCTGTGGTTGATTTTTGTTAAGGCCAAACCTAAATACGCATGACGGTCATTATCGCCGGCGACCATAATGCTTTCACTTTTATTAAGTTGCAACTTCTTTTTCTCGATTTTGACGCATCAGCAGTGAATAACTTTGGAAACCATTTTGATAAGAATGAACAAGGAATAGGATAGGAATAGGAATGTTTTCATTGAAGGGTATTGTCCAATATTTTACCTAGATGTTTTCTGCTGCCGATTTATTGTAGGTGGGAAGGGATTAATTAATATAAGCGATCTCGATGCTCGCACGTGATTTGATCTCGAGAAGTTGGCGATAATCCATTAAGTCAACGCCTCCAACGTTTTTTCATAAGCTTTGAAATGAAATGCAGGACCGGAACTGTAAAAGATAGGCGACAGACGATAACACAGGACAATTGTTCTATACAATGACATGAATCAAATGGGGGAAAGGGACATACTGTGTTAGCAAATTGAATTTTATCTTTATCATATATTACCCATTCAACTGAAATTTAAATGGATGACTTTAAAACATGCAATTGTGCAATACATTGACCCAGCAGATAGAATGAAATATTAGCAACAGACAATAATAGACGTCTGTCTTATAGTGCAAGAAACTCTAGAACGATCAAGTTACAATCGATTTCGTAAAACAACATCAATTAGATTTATGTCACATGAACGCACTAATGTATAAACAGGCTGCTTTAACTTAAACAAGAAAACATCTTTAGACAAGAAATATCTTTGAAAAAGATAAACGGCGACACTAAGAAATGGGACATGCGCATATTATTTGATATTTTGTCTTACTTATTAGAATGACAGAAAACAATAACGTTAGATATGTAATATTTGGTATATAAATGTTTTAGTTCATATATAAACTTTCATGTACTTTGGTTTTGATATGATTATGAGAAACTTGCCTCTGCCGGGAAGCGAACCACATACCTTTCACTTGACAATCGAAGTAAACATCTATTACACTAGCGCGACATGACGTTATTACTTTCAAGGCCGAGAATTCATTACATGTTGAGATTACGCGAGGCTCCCAAGAGGTGTATTATGTAACACAGTATAAGTTTCAATTGACGATAAATAACTGAAAACTTATAATGTTTCAAAAATAATTAATAATTTGCTCTTAAATATTATATTTCATATGTTTTCATTGATTTTATTCACTGAAATTTATGTCTAAAGGAAAACAATTAAAGGTTAGTATGCAGAACATATCATTTTGAAACTTCACATTATTAGTGCCTCTCGTTGGATCGCCAACTTAACTAGGAACCAATTAAAACGTTTCATTTCCTTTATTTGTTTGAATTTATTCATTAAATACAACATTTGATTGGTCTACAATCTAGATCATCTGTTTAACATCTAGGTTGAAACCCACGTTAGTCAGCTATCGCCGATAGATAAACGGCCATCAACATGAGAAAACACAAAGAAATGGAACATGCGCATATTTTTTTACTTGAATATCAGAAAGGTTTTGTTAATAATCAAAACAATCCGTAATTTTCCATGAATTATAATATTTGCGCAAAAATGTTGTATATCTAAGAATTCGACAGATCCTTTAATTGGTAATGCATTGTAATTGTGAACCAGTTGGAACATTGTTCGATTAAAACAATGTTCTTTAAAAGATATAGAATCGGTTCATAGCAATCATTTGAGATATTGGATATTAATGGTTTACTTAAAGAAATATAATACTGCTGAAATGCTGGCCTGCTTATCGGTGTGTTTGTCTGTCGTCCTTGGTTTGGCCAACCTCTGACAGTTATGCTTCTGTGTGAAAATCTGATTAGGCCACCATGTCAGTATGTTGTATATTTCTGTTTCTAATTCCAACTGGTTACCATTCAAGGAGACATCTTTTGTCAATTTGGGGACAAATTTTCTTTTTGGGCGGGATGTTGCTTGAATTGGTAATGCATTATAATCGTGAACCAGTTGGAACATTGTTCGATTAGAACATTGTTCTTTAAAATATATAGAATCGGTAATCGAGTGTAGCTTGTGCGTTTTTTGTATATCTTTTTTTTTAGAACCCCGTGTTAGCCAAAATTATGTTAACTCTCAGAAATTATGAAATAGTAAAAGGAAACGATGAAATCAACTTGTTTTTATCTTTATCCCAGTATCAATTACTAAATCATAACAATAATCTATGTGTAAAGGCTAATCGGCCATCTCGATCCAGCTTCAGTTTTTATAAATAGATGACCAAGGCCGAGAATACGCCACATGACTGGAGATAACGCGAGGCTCCCAAGAGGTGTATACATTTCAAATGATGATAAATAACTGAAAACTTATCAGGTTTCAAAAATAATTAATATTTTGCTCTTAAATATTATATTTCATACCTTTTCACTGATTCTTTAAACTGAAATTTATAGATTTCTTTAGAAAAACAATTAAAAGTTAGTATGCAGAACATTTCATTTTAAAACTTCAGCTTATTAGTGCCTCTCGTAGGATCGCCAACTTAACTATGAACCAATCAAAACGTTTCATTTCCTTTATTTCTTCGACATTATTCATTAAATATAACATTTGATTGGTCTACAATCTGGATTATTTGTTTAACATCTAGGTCAAAACTGACGTTAATCAGCTATCGCAGAAAAACACACTTATCTTTTTCACACATATAGACCCTTTCCGACGTCCATGCAGCATACGACTTTTGAAAACATTGTTGCAAAAGGAGAAATTGCTCAAAACGAGCAATTTCTCCGTTTGTTACAACGTTTTCAACTCTTTTCATTTATACAGACTCTACATGTTGTTGTATACATGTCTTCGAAGTGGTCTGGAGATGTACTGTGTGTTAGAAAGGGTAAAGGACATCATGTATATTGTACAACAGGACATTTTGTTACTGATCGCTGGATGACAAACACGTATATGGATGGGAAATGCGCCAGGGGTACGCTATCTAGTATGAAATGACCTGACAGGGGAAGGTAATTCTAGCTATACACTCTTACAACTACCGCGAGCTATCTTGCTGAATTACTGGAACTGGTATCCTTTTCCCCATGAAGAGCTAAAAATAAAGACTTATACACATATAACTGTACGCTCGCCCACTACTGAATACGGTCTAGTGTGTATCCTTTTGTTTTAATACGGAAGGTAGTTTTCTGTGAAAGTTGCTTATAATTATGTTGTTTTTTAAATGTTTAGATGGCAATATTTGTGTAAGGAAGAAAGAATTATGTCGCCATTGAGTCGTGAGTTCGCGTCTCGACTCTCGACATCTTGCAAATAATTAGGAAAACTATAATGTCTAGTGCCAATTGGTTCTTTCTATGGGTTCACAATCTTAATGGGTAATAGATAGGTGCCTTGCATGAATGGTACGTGAAGAACTGGTGTAAGCATGCCAGGTAACACGTTGGAAGGGGTACCGACTTGAACTAATGTCGCGAACGGCGTACAACCCCAATCAATAAATCAACATTTTCATGAAGTATTGACAATTATGCCCAAATGAAAAAGAACTGTTCGATATATTTTATCAAGATCAGACTGAACGTATGTCTATGATAAAGTTTTGTCTACTAGATATTTCGCAAACATTGTTCTTAGCCGCTTACACTAGTATTCAGGTGAGGTAAACCCATCGTTGGTGGACTGTATGTATTGATTTAGTTGACTGACTACAATCTATGACTGCCCATGAATGTACCATAACCTAAAGGCACAATATCTAAAACCTGTTTTAACGTAGAAAAGTAGTTATTAACTAGTAATTACATTAAACATCATGTTGATATTTGGGATTTTTTCCCCCAAGAAAGGAGGTTTTTGGAAATTGACGTTTCCTAAATGAACATATCCAAATGCAGTGATATTGGGGGATACTTTATGGTGGCTACATTTGCAGCGTCAATATGTTCCACTTAATCTGCTCATCAATGTTATTCAGTTATTATAGAATACTATTACCGACCAAACGTCTAAGATTTAGGATGTTATGGAATTCATTAGAACAGTCAATAAACCTTGTGTACATGTACCTTGTGTCTGGACATGGCCGTTTTACTGAGGTTTCAACGGAACTGTCAGACCGGATTGTAAGAAAGGACGATGATGATAACAGGTTTCTATGAATCTTCACTGTTCTCCAAGTCCAGAATATCGGACGTTCGACGGCATAGCCAGAAATAGTGGTATCACAGGCGGACAGGCGTTTGAATGAATCAGTTCATAATGTGAATGATTGAGTTCACTTCAACTCTTCAAACTCCACACATTAAGTAGGCTCTGATGGGTATTGCAACTGTGTCAAAATAAGATACACGTATATGACAAAAAGCTCTATCTATTTCGATACGATTATGTTGACACCGAGTCAGATACTTATCTGCACTTATAAGACACATAATATTGTTTGTTTGTGTGGAGCGCGATATCTATAATATCATTTCGTGAAGTTTTCTGTTGGTTCTCTGTATATTTGTGTTGTAATGAATGAATAATTGCATAGTGTTTATGGCGCGTCGACAGCTTTTGTGTTGACAATTGACATTACTATAGATGATATCTTATGAGATGATAGCACAAAAATCAGTTGTCAATTAAGTAATAACCTCATGTCTTCAGATACGTGTATTTATATGATTAATTATAGACTACTACCTGTTAAAATGACATCAATAAATACAAATGTCAACCACGATCAAAGATGCTTGTTCTGGTAATGGTACTTTTGTTTGAAGCCAAATGGGACACGTATCAATGGCTTCACGTTATCGTCGTTACTATATCTTGTAACATTATGTGGTTACTAAATTGCAGTAGTTTAGACAATTTAGCACGAGTCCACCGATATGCTCTGATCACGATGATACAACAGAGTTAAACATCTACAATAGCCATTTATGTCTAAAGCCAGATATGTGAAGCCTATCATACTAATGTGTCTGACTATAAGTACTCGTAGGACAGCGATAACTATACGTTTCTTGAAGCAAAGCGTTTGAAAGGTAGATAAATGGATTTTCCGTGAAAATGAAATAACGACGTTACTATTGATTTCCCAATAATAAACACGTGTTATGGCCATCCTTGGAATATAATCTTTAAAACTTGCTTTGTAAAGATTCTACAAGCTTTACACATAAAAGAAATCTGAAACAGATGGATTCGAAAATAACAAGGTGAAACTATAAATTTCTTCCCTTTAAAACGTAATCATTATTGAAAAGAGTTTTAAACATTACCCAATATGAGAAATTATAAGCTACTCCCTTTTGTGCTGCAATACTTTTTAAAAGAATTTGTTCGCTGTAGGTGCATCAGTGTTCGTCTGTATGAGGGAAAGGGTTACTCCTATATAATGGAAATCGCAGCGTTTTTTTTCAAATCGTAAACGATTATCTTTATGTATGAATACTTTATACATTCACAGTGAATGAAGAACGTGACTGGATGTTTTTGAAACAAAACAATACGCGATTATAATTTGTTTCCTAAAAGAAATCTCACAAAATACAAACTTGCAATTCCCTTTGAAAAGATTATACCCAAAACAACTGTGCTAAATCATAGTCTAAGTTCAAAATAGTATACACATGTTATTGTATTGTGAGTATATGGTGATTTGTCCATTTTTGGAATAAACAGACAGAAATAACATCAACAATGACGTACATGCATACTGCAAGCGACATTATTGTGTCTGCCCGTGGCAGTTATTTATATATGTGCCCCAAATAGACATCGGTTGAAAACTGTCCATATCAAACACTGACGCAACATGTCTTTTTATAAATAGCACATGTTACGGAAAATGTTTCAATAAGAGTTTTTTTTGTACAATAACGAATCAAACGATGCAGCTCTTGAATCCAAGTAAATGTATGTCTTATCAAACACGAATTTTAAAATCATATTTTTAAACATAATCCGTCATAAAAACGATGTGGTTCGGTTTTGTATCCCATTGACTTAAAAAACTTTGTTGGGATTCCTTGAATTTTTAAATGGGTCTTGATAATATTAAGGGAGACAACTATCCGGTTTGATTCGGAGTGAATATCAAGGTGAGTTTTCATTGGTCATTAAATATTTGCTTCATATGTCAGTGTTTGTTGACAAGATGCATTAGTCAATAGAAAATCATCTTGATATATGTAATCGAAACTTGACCAGTAGTACATTTGTTAAGACTGCTTCAAATGTTTAAAAGTATGTCATTTGTATTCCCAACAGTCGATCATAACATACTACCTCCTGGATGCAATGGACAATTAAAAGGTTTACATACAGCCCATCTTAATACGTAGAAAAACGTTAGAACGTAAATTTTTGAATTCAAGTTGAGAGGCGTACTCCCGCTCCCTTTGCATTATACTAGGACTAAGACATGTGCGTTACTCAAGGGTGCTCCCCAAAACCGTATATTCAATAATGATGTCGTAAATCCTCTGCTGTAGAGGCGGTGAAACCTATTCGTACGAACAAATAACCAACGGCGTATGGCTTTTTGTTTCATCCCATTCCTAAACAACATGATTTGGTAATGTAAAACTGCTGTAACTACATCTTGTTAGAAGATGTAAATACGTCGTTTGTGAAATATCATAATATTGTCAACGTCAACCCAACCTCGAAATAACCTATGGCGGTAATACTTATTTCCGGTCGTTCTCCATCTGCAATTGACATTTATTGTTTGCCGATCTCCCTAGACCAACTTTTGACATTTCACCCAGACGTCCCCATCAGTTTTCTGTTAGGTTTTATGTTGAACCAACATAATATTTTCCAATTACTTGTAATCCATAACCATGATACGTAGTCTATCCTTACCGAAGACCAATTTACTTACGAACATTTCAGATCATGTTTCCAAACCATGTTTGAACTAACATATATAAATATTTCAAAATTAATTAGTAAAATTTGTAATCAAACAATTTTCCAATTGTTAGCAAGCTCCAACAACATTTGCAAGTCCTGTTTTGTACGACTTTTAAAAAAATGCAATTGTAGATTCCGGAATGCTTGTACGACCGATCTAACAGGCGGCAGGTCGCAAAGTATTTAGTTCAGAACTATTTTGGTAGTAAATGTTGTAAAACTGTCAATTGTAAATCATATTAATTTACAATATTTTACAATATTTGTCTTACTAGATATGTCTACCCAGTACAAATGAAGCATTAACGATCCCTATTTAAATGTATATCGCACTGGAAAGTACTCATGAGTTCAGCACCTTTAACGTCGGTTTTCAAATGACGTGTCCTTACTAATTACGTAACATCTATAACAAGGATGTGGGTGGCAGAAGGTCAGCGGGGGAAGGTATAAATGCATTTTGACCCCTCTGTTGCAGAAACATTAAAAAAACATTGTAGGAAAAGGAGAAATGGATCATAATGAGTAACAATGTTTTCAACTTGGTATTTATGTAATTTATTTAAATTCACAGATATATATATATATATATATATATATGTATTTGCCAAGATGCTATCCAAGTCGTCTATTGATGATTTTTGTGTATGTTGCAAAGGGTAAATATAGGCAGATACGAGCCCTGTTTTTATTATCAGCTAAAGTGATTTAAATCCCTGTCGTCGCCTCCGGCAGGTTTACTCTAATAAATGCAAATGTTTATATTAATTTTAACGATGGTATTAATGGCTTTGTTTCTCTCCTTGCCGCTCACGATTATCAGGTTGGCATTACGACTGTCTGGCTGGTGTCAGAATACTGGTAACTAAGACAAAGAAACGCCGTGATGAAACTGAGCAAAATTTGAAATCGATGTAAAAATATACATAACTCACTTAATGGTTTTATTTACTTCATTTTAAAAACTGATTATTGAAACAAATGTTTAATGATTCCCGTGAGTAGCTCTAGGTGGCTTCGCCATAGGGACTTTATGTAGTATTATACCCTGTTAGTCAAAATAGTAGATGAGTGTCGAGAAGGGGAACCAAATCAAGTTATCATCCGTGGTCTGCAACAGAAGCATACGACCGTCTTTAAATTGTAGAAGGGTTAAGACCACGCATTGCTTGAAACCATTATTCGCATTCACTTTAGTTCTACATTACAGCCTTTGAAAAATTGCTTTATCTTCTATGCTCCATCGATTCCAACTGTTTGTTCTGTCATTAGTTATTACGTATCATGCAATTTTACCATTATGGCTTTATCCTTTTCAATATACAACACATCTGCTGTAGACACCTTTGGGTACATCGGAATTCTAAGCAATACTGGAAAAATCTGTTTAAACGAATAAGTTTAGCAGTACTACAAAACGATAAATTGCGCATTGTGTGCCTTATTCAAAAGTCGTCTGCTGAAGATGCATCAACATGTGTCAAATTGTGTTAACATGTACGTGCACGTAGAAGGTTAAAGGTTAAAAAGTGGATACTTGTATTATATTGTGAAGCGCTGCAGTATATAACAGCCGCCGTGATATACATGTATTTTGTCATATGCCGCGCATTGTAGAACTATGAGCCTTCGCTTAACTATCCATCAGCGTAACTATTAACAATGCGGCTGGCGTCTCACTGACTTGCTATATACTAATGGTCCTCAGTGTTGCCACCCAGATTGGGCAGCTTTCAAATATTGCTACTGAGGTGGATGTCGTCACCATCAGGATGTAAGAACATGTAGCCTCGTGGTATAGGCACACTTTGAATAAACGATAGCCTGCATGTATACGTGCTATTAAAATGTAGTAATTAACCTTTTCAAAAGGTCAGAATTTCAGTGTGTTTTATCAAATGTTGCAAATTCTTCAAGTCACAAGATTGTCGTAAGCTCTACGCCAATTGAACATGTATACCTTTTTTTGACCACCTTGGGGGAGGTCGTAGATTTTTCGTCGTCTGATCGGAAGCGATATATGTCTACATTTGTTACAAACCACTTCATGTCTGCTTTCGCAGGAACCACTCATTCGGATTATTCCACACAAACGGTGCGAGTACTGGGTCCGTAGCTATTAAACTCTGAAACGTTTTCTGTGCTCAGAAACAAACTCAATGCACAACATTAGACTTCTGATTGGTCAGTTTTGAGAACGAATTTGATTCAGACCGATCAGATACCTGAGCACAAATTCTGAGCACGAATTGAATTGTTATAGTGTAGGGGCCTGGTTAAGTCTCCAGGTAGAAGTCATGGATCGTGATTAATGTAACCTGAAATCTTGTTTCGCAATTGATGTAAAATAAGTAAATTTAAACCAAACTAAGACAAAACACATTTTTATTTACATAAACTAATACAGCTTCTTTTCATATAAGATACTTAAGAAATACTTAACAGGACATGTGACCTTTCAAATAAACAATAGGCAAGGCGTTTATGGAAGAAAGATTGATACTATGTAAACACTAAGATTTGTGTCGTCTCGCGAGAAAACCAACATTGTGGACTCTGCGTAAAGCATCGACCCAGATCAGCCTAAGCATGCCGCGCAGGCGAATTCGGACAGACACTTTTCGCCTCCTGTGGATTTTCTGTTTCGGGAATCATTACTCTATACCTCTATCCTCCTGAGACGGAATGTGGCGGACCGGATTAGCCTGCGCGGTCTGCGCAGGATGATCTGGGTCGATATATTACGCAGAGTCCGTAATGTTGGTTTTCTCGCGGAACGGCTCATATATCATTGCTGTTAAGGTTAACTTAATATTTTTTTCGAATTGTTAATGTAGTTATGTCTTGTTTTGAAATCGTATTAACAATAATTTTTCAAAAAAAACCTATTTTTTTCTTCCTTTGCAACAATATAATCCAGTATGTGTATAGAGGAACGTAAATATTCAAAATTCCTGTTATATAACTTTTAGGTACGGTCAAACCTGATACAGATGACACATTCACGTGTCAGTTCACATACATAGTTGTGTAATCATATGGGAATTTCTTCCTAGTTCACTAGCTGATCTTATTATATAAATAGTGCATGGCATTCAGTGTGACAGTACATATTGTCAACATGGAGAAAATACCTTGACTCGAGGCGAAGCCGAGGTTAACAGTCTTTACCCGAATGGTGACAATATGTACTGTCACACTGGAAGCCATGCAATATTTATTTTATTATACCGGACAAAATTACAAATTTATTCAATTCATTCAATTCATTCTGTACTCTAATTTTGAAGTGAACATGGGTACTACAATATAACATCACATATGAATATACCGGTTAACAGTATACTATTAGATGGCACGCGCGTCTAAACGGTGACGTTATTGTTTTAAATGACGTCATGCATAAGTGCATGACCAACATTTTAGACGCGCGTGCGATGTAACAGTATACTTTTAACCGGTCAAAAACGTGCTTAAACAGTATACAGTTATTTCATGATAATTTTGGTAATAATCAAAACTTATTTTTGTATATTATTTTTTCCATTCAACACGTCTCGAAACTAAATTTGTCCGATGTAATAGTAGTCGCTGAAGAAAGATAAAGCTAGGAACCACAGCGCCGAACTTTTTAAAGTAGACTGTCCCATGTTCAAAATCGGCCGATTCTATCTTTCGTGTAATAAGAGTTTTGGAATAATTCTATAACTAAAAGGCGAACAATGCTGATTTCAGGTGAGTCAGCTCGTAACGAGCTGACTCACCTAAATCTGTATTGTTTGCAAAAACTTCAATATTACCTTTGGCGCTGAAAGAGTTAATAGGAACACATATTAGTAATTGTATGAATGTTTAGTTTAAACTTATTTATTTCAATCACGCTCGATGTCTGCTTCCTAGAGACTTAACCAGTACTCGCAACGTCGTTTGTGTGGAAAATACAAACAATTAAAGTTTCGATAGCATTCTATTGACAAGTACTACACACCGTGTATGCTATGCTAAGTCTTCACATTGGATACACGGCGAGGACGACTGATCTCCATCAAACTTTTTTAATGTCACACCATCTTCTATCAACTAGAGAGATAACGATTGCTCTTTGTTAGTGTCTTCTTTTTTTCGAATTGCCTGAGCAAAAACTAATTGATTTTTCTGTGAAATGTAACAACAATATAATCAGTGTCGCCTATTTGAATACTTTATTTTATATTTGTTTTGAGAACTTTATTGTTTTTAAGTACGTGAGTACTTTGTGATAATGGCTTATTTCTTTAAAAATAGCATCGAGTAACATAAATATTTCGCCTTCAGAAATAAAAATAACGTTCAACGTTCTAATAAAATGAAATTGTGTTGGTTTATTTATTGGTTAAAAGCAGTTTGAACGTACAAGAATTAATTACATGTCGATGAATCCACCTGTGTCTCGCTGGACTTTAATTGGTTTTGATGTTTTACTTCCTCAAGTAAAATAGTTAATAGTCATTTAACTCTTAAGAAGCCCCCGCAGTTAATGACACGTGAAATAAAAGCCGATTTTACACTTCTTTGAAATGTTGTAATTTCTTTATTTGTTTACATTTTGCTAAAGTACAAACTATCAAGTTATTAGTAACAGTATGGGAGTAAGAGGTCCATTAAATAGGTCTACATTGTTCTTTGTTTGCTTCTAAAACTTGCTTGTATAATATTTATATTGAGGCCTAATTAAAGTCAGAGGCTGGCGATTTGGGGTCTAAGAACATCTGTGAACAGTTTAACGAGAGCCCTCATTGTCGGTCTACGTTTATCTCGTCATAGATACATATTTTGACTAAAACTAGAACTGTAGCCCCATCTGTTTAATGCCAATGTGCTACTTATATGATCCCGTCAATAAGACCTACACGCGACTCAAACTTTAAGAATGTGTTTGCAGCTAACACTTGCGTCTATCGTTCACGTCAAGCCTTAGTGCATGTATGCAATACTTACATGTATTGTCATCTTGTACTTTTAATAAAGTATGACATACGAAATACATTATTATTTAATAGAGTTTAAAACATTGCGAAAAAGGCGGAAATTACTCAGTATGATCAATTTCTTCTTTAGTCACAATGAATTCAAAAGGCGTATACAGCAATTTGTCAAAATGTGTCTGAATTTGGATTAAAGTTGTACAAAGCATAATAAGCAAAATGCCGTATAAAGCACGCGTAAAGCGGTACAAGTGTAAATAGGGACTGTGGTTAATTAATATCAATTAAAGCAAACAAAATATTCCGTTCAAATGACAAATAGGTACATAGGGTTTGCGATAATTAAAACATATCATTTACTGGAAACATTTACTGGAATGGATGTATTTTGTAAATTTCACATCTGTGCTATTTTCTGGATCTGATTTTATCACTGAGTTGGTTTTCACCTTAGATACATTAAAGTAATGAATTACGATGCTGATAATACATAGATGCATTTAGATTAAACTAAACGGTCATTGGAACACGTCGATAACTCGAATATGTCGATCACTCGAACCCTTCGATTACTCGAACATATCGATAACTCGAACATATCGATAACTCGACCACGTCGTTAACTATAACATGTCGATCACTCGAACCCGTCGATTACTCGAACATATCGATAACTCGAACACATCGATAACTCGACCACGTCGTTAACTATAACATGTCGATCACTCGAACACATCGATAACTCGACCACATCAATAGCTAAAACATGTTGATCACTCGAACACATCGATAACTCGACCACGTCAATAGCTAGAACATGTTGATGACTCGAACACATCGATAACTTGACCACGTCGTTAACTATAACATGTCGTTAACTATAACATGTCGATCACTCGAACACATCGATAACTCGACCACGTCAATAGCTAGAACATGTTGATGACTCGAACATGTCGATCACTCGAACACGTGTATAACTCGAACACTCCGATAACTCGAACATAAACTCGTTGATAACTTGAATAATGTATGATCCCTTTCGAGTTGGATTTATCGCGGATCGACTGTAGTTTATATTTATATATTGTGTTTTACAAAAGCCCTTTTAGTTGATCTAGTAAAAAAGCATTACTCGTACATTCTAATAACTGTCTTAAATATTAAACCTTAATACTCTGTTTTTATTAAGTAGTACTAAAGATGACAACAATACGGAAGTTTATACCTTAAAAAAAAAAAAATAACTGAAAGCCAGCTTGATTGATCGAAAGTACGTTAATCCTTCAATTCAACCAATTCGGCAACAGATGACTTTGAAAACATCTTGGCAACAGTGTTCAAAACTGAATGTAAAAAAAGATGACTACTTAGCGATGCGTTATGAAAAATGTTTACTAAAGCAGTCTTATATGAATTTGCACTAGTAACGAAATATTCATAAAAGATTTATAAACATCTGATTAAAATACACAATCGATCTAGATAGTATGGATACACAAAGCAATCCTGATCTACACGTTTCTCATATGTGTTCCGGTTGGTTCTAGCGGTCACATCACCTCTCTAACATTGCGCTCGTTATCGATTCGTTACTTCGTTAACTTCTTTCGGATATCGTGCACGTCAGTTACGGATTGTTAACTTCCGGTCAGTCAACCTTGCTCGTCACATACAAATGGCTGTCCAAATAGCTTTACTCTGTCACACTGCCGAATTTCACAAAGTCGAATCTTCCATGTTGAAAATTGGACCACTCCAATTTTCGTCCAACAGTTTATTTGGTAAAATGTAAAGTGGCAGACAATGCAGATTTCAGGAGAGATAGCTCGTTATGAACTGTCTCTCCTGGTTCTGCATTGTTTTCAAAAAGCCTTCAACAACTGCTTTTTGCAGCGGAAGGGTTAATGCCAAATAGGCAAATGTATATACTGTTAGAGTAGGAGGTTAGGCGTTTACGGTTTAGTGTATGATGCGTGTATCTGGAAAGCAAATTATAGTGTTGAAAACGTTAGAGGAGGTCAGATATAAGTCAACGGTGTTGAATGTGTCACCGTATTGGAACCAGTGTTCATTATATCGAAGTTTTTCATTGGACAATTGTACCAAGTACTACTGGTTCATGTAACTGATACCGGCGTGACAGTCATTATGATAATCCCACAATCCTGAGTTCTAAGGAGGGAATGCCATTACTACCATGTTTATTGTATTTTGTATGACCCGGAAGGGGGTAGAACCAGCGACCTCCCGCACCCGAGGACGCTATATAACACTTGGTTCCAGATATAAGTCAAGTTAACGGCATAGGGACATACATCAACTTACGTACCTACAATGATATGGCATACACCGATATGATCATATAATTGTCATGAATAGCTACATTTTGGACCAGGTCTTCATGACACTCTGGTCCGACAACATGTATAGCCAATTGACAAAGAACTAATTGGGCTACAGTTTAATATTTTCGCCAGAAGGTGAATTCCCGCATGTATGCACATATATACGACCGTCTCCCGTGGTGAAGTGATTAGATTCATCGCATTGACAGTGGGTGATAAGGGGTCGACCCCGGGTCAGGTCATAAACAATGCTTAAACTATGGCGCTCCCTCCGTGGATCTCAGGGTGGCGGAGATAGAGAAACGATTGATGCGTTGGTGTCTGGATGAATAATATCAGTAATACCTGTCATTTACATGAAGCCCGTTATATAAAAAAAATACTTTGGGAAGCAATGAAAAACCCGATTCAACCACACAAACAATTTAAACATTCGAAGGTTGTACAGTGTCGAGACTAAACTGTAGATACCAACATAATTGCATTCAATATGTTCATTGAACTGTCATATATACTCTTGCGCCATCCAACGTCAATACCTAGAGGATGGTTGCTTGTTTTTGTAATATCGAAACCGATGCCGAGCCCCGGTAGCGACGCGGCCTGTTAAGCCAGGCGTTATAAGTTCGAACCAAATCTCAAAACAACATTCTTTCTGACTTGTAATAAAAGTCGATGAGACGCAAACTCCATAAGACTTCCACCAGTGTCCTTAAAGTCTACATGGCGAAGCAGCAAGTTGCTTAAGGAAAAGAAGTGCCCGCCGTGATATAACTGTAAAATAGTTGATCGAATAACATCCCTACACTAAGTAAACACAAAAGTAAAAGTTTGGTGTTTAGGAATAAAACTATATCTCGTTGATTTAAACAGGGATATGCTTTGTCTTTGATAATTCACTTTAATGATACCATAACACTGGTTAAAACTAAGTGTAAACAGTGACAACATATTGAATTTAGTGAACATTGATTGAACGGTACATGGTGCACGTTTACTTCCCAGTATTCCACTTAAGGCGTGTAATATAGATATCTAGAATCAAATACGGACAAAAACATCTGCACAAAGGACACGAAGATGGTCAGTTATAGTTGTAAAACCCATTGGTCTTACCTGAGTAATCTCCGGACTAACCATAACATACGCACTGTTTCTACTAATATCATCCGTCTCGCTGGTGTAGTGAGAGAGCGTTCGCCTCGGACGTGGGATGCCGCAGGTGTGATCTCCGCTCGGGACATGCCTAATACATTAAAGGTGGTAGCAATGGATATCCCACCGTATCCATTAGGGTTGTAGGTTTAGCATCACTAATGGTATGAGGATCAATGGATCAGTACACCTGGTTACTTACGAAGAAACATATATTGTCATATAACTGTACAAATTCTTGAAGGCGGCATGAAGCATCACACACAACCAAATCTTCCAACTTACGCACGGAGAGGATTGTTCAGATGTAATTGCTAAATTAAAATTTAAGATATTTCTAAATTGTTTAAAACTTAACCCCTTAACCAGTGTTAATTTTAAAAGGGTAAGCCGATGTTACTATCTCTGCAGATCTATATCTGGTGTATAGAATTTATTCCATAAAGATTTGCTAAAAGCTTTTTATTGTTGGTTGCATCTTTTTTTCTATTCACTTTGTTTAACAAGCCATATTTAAACCATAAAACATCCATTAAAATTGAATGCTATGAGCTTATAGAAATACATATAGTGAGCCGCGTCAAGCAAAATGGCTCTTGTTGAAATTCTTCATTTCGAGCACTGAAAGCACGGTACAGTAGGTAACGGCAATTTATACCAATCAATCAGCAAGTCATTATCGTCTTCCACCAATGGGTTAAATAATAGGTGTGGGAAGGTAGGAGTTAATCTGTGATAAGTACTGTGTGGAATTATTTGCTAAACGGCCAGGAAACACACTTTAGATTACTTCGCCGCCGGGAAATAACAGAAATATCGTTCAGAACGGCATTAAACACATATCAACTATATTAAGCAAACGTTACATAAAGAGATTACACAATCACGTAGGAAACCGTGGTGGTTTAGTCGTAAGCGTCGGGATTTTGGAACCGGGCTTCCCGGGTTCGATCCCCAGTCACGACGCTTTGGTCATGGTGGAGTGCCAATGGGCAAGCCACATTTCCTTGCCTAGTACTAATCTGTTTACCTAGGGATCATTGATAAGGGAACTGTCGCCGTGATATAACTGAAATAAATTTGAATACGGCGTAAAACCCCTAACAAAACATAATCACGTAAAGCTACCCTTCCAGTTTCTCGTCAGAAGTAACAGGTATGACAAAATGTCGGCGATAATAGAAAGTTTGGTTGTAGTTCATCATCTATCACACTACTCAGTTCAGTCGTTACTATCTTCATTTCCCCGTATCCATGAGCTTCTGGACGTGCTCGCTCTTCTATTCAATTCTCAATGATCCAAACTCCCTTTCCCAAAACATGACGAAAATGTAAAAAAGCTAGAACTTGCCTGAAATCCCAAACATCGACAAAGGAATTGAAAGTCATCGTCTCAATTTTATGAGTATACTGGGTTCAGTAAAAGAAATCTAAAACTAATACATTCCACGTGTAAACTATTTAGTAAATGAATACTGTAAGGCCCCTTTTACCCTGCTGTTTACTTCTACTTCTTCCAATTCCATGAAAGCTTTTACTATTTGACATTCGATGTACAATGGGTAGATAAACTTATGACATTTTTCTTCTTTTTTCGGGGGCTTTATTTATTTATCCTATTTTCAGTTTCACAATGCATTTACGCTTAAAATGGTTATAACGATAACCGCACTTAGATAATACCAGGATTGATCTGTATTCAATTCCTTGGTTCTTCGAATAATGACTGATGAAAACATTTAGAGCAGAGAAGTAATTGTTATAATCTCAATGTTCTCAACAGATTTATTTTCATTTATTAAGATTTTCACAGTTGTGTAAAGATCTTTCCATAATCGACTGCTGCAGATTTTATGAATTTGGGAAAGGCTTAAATAATTTCAAGTATACGCACAGGAATAAAGCATTTCGATGTTTTACCACTGACGATCAGCTTGTCTGATCAGGATTTACACTGTTCTTAATCTAGTTAATAAGCTACCATATAACTGTCGACCATGACTTTGCCGAGTGTTTATCTCGCGCATCTGCAATCCAAGCAATGATACAATACTAGGCCACTTTTAACAGTATTACAGTTTTATCACACCAGTTACCAGGTAAATCACCAATACAACCGGAAGTAATTTATGCTGGTACCAATACATCAGTAGTAATGCTCTCCCCCGCCAACCTGAGTGCCAATGAGGGAAACTATTACCAACATGTTAAGGAATTTGGTACGACCTGACCGGGGATCGAACCCCGATCTCCCGCTATCGAGACGGACGCTCTAACCACTACACGGTTCAAGTCGTGACATACATGATCATTACGCAATACACACGTGTTACTGTAGTCTCTGCTAAACAGTTTACCAATAATTCATCTATTAACATATTGTATATTGATGAACATAACATACGCTTTCGTCATATTCATTCGTTTTGTAAACAGGTACGTATACACCTTGTTTCCGTGATTTCCCCGAACACTATAATCAACGTTTATATTGTCTTCATCACGAATCGTCTAGTTAGGGTAAATCCGACAATCCGTTTATGGTCAATGCACGTATGTTTCTATTCACGCCACTAATTGAAAGGGTTCTTTTTTACCTGTAATTTGACAAAAAGCTTGCGAGCATGTGATTTTAATTACTGTTGTTGATAAATCTACCTTCATCATCTATTTATTTCATCCTACGTCATTAATATTATCAATCATTACGCTATTTCTGGCTAGGTTTGTTTGAATTAACCTTCAGGTGAACTGACGCGAAGTTTATAGGAACAGTGTTCTTGGAAAACCTATCTTAGCGTTATTATCGCACGTGAGATAAAATACCTGCATGTAAATCAATGCTAAGGAACCAAATGGTTTCTTGAGACCTTATATGACTAATAGGTAAACATTACAGACTCAGAGTGCATATCAGCGGAAGACGTCTATCGGAAACATAATAGCAACATGAGAAAGTGTTAATAATGAGCAATTTCTCTTTTTGCTTCAATGTTATCAAAGTCAGCTGCTGCAGAATTGCAGTATGTTGGAAAGGGGTTTCTTTTCACTGTTGTCTTGGTCAGCAATTTAAGAATGTACACATGATTTCTTTTATTAAAACGAACACAATAAGAAATAATGTTTTTAATTTTTTCGAGGTTCATATTGCTTGTAGATGCAACAACAAACCTCAATTTCATAAAACTGCATTTCATAAAATTAAATTGAAAGTTTCAGTATCTTTTTACGAAACCGTTTTATCTGCTTATAAAACCTTTTTGAACAGCGCTAAATTACAACGGTAGTAGTAGTATCAGTTGCGAACATCTATTGGTATAAGAGTAATCTGTAGACCAAAATTGGCCTAAATACCAGAGAGCGAGGTGATCATCTGTTGATCTCGTCCATGTGTAATTGATGACCGACACGATGGTGTAGTCGTATAGCCGGTTCAATCCCCGACCGTGTCATTCCTTATGCTTTACAAATGATAGGAATGACTTTCCTGTCTCGACGCTCTGGATTGTTTGTGGAGTTATCATTACGGCCGACAGGTTGGACGTACTGGTCATTTACCTAGAAGCCCTCGTGGTGGAACTAAAACTGTTTAAAGCGGCATAAAGCACCGCACCATACAAACAAACAAATGCATCATCTTTTATTGAAAGTGAGTCATTAGTTAATTTAAGATTAGTGCCGTTTTCAACAGTAGTTCAGTTATATATGGCCACCAGTACAACTGCCTTTGCGCTTCCTGGCATTCCGACATCGACACTCCGTACATCAACACTCCGTACATCAACACTCCGTACATCAACACTCCGTACATTAACACTCCGTACATCATTCTCTCTAGTAATCTGGTTACATTCCCACATAGAATTGTGAAGGATGAAGTCTCTTACGTTCCCAATTCGAATGATACGTCAACCAGTCTAGTTAGTGCGCATATTCCGGTAATTGTCACGTGTGATAGATAAGTCAAATTTTAATGACGACGGATGGGACAAGAATCGTACAGGAAGTGTACTTACTGTAATTGGGACTATCAATAATGTAACCGCCTTTCCATACGTAGGCGTATGTTGCTGCATCTGCTACACATGTCTTTTAAAAACATAAAGAAATAAGGAGTAATTGCTCGCCATGAGCACGTTCTCGTGGTACCGCAATGTTTTAAACTATGAAAAATAAAAATACTTTCATGCATACTGGTTTTCCATCGTTTTGCCTAAATAACTAAATAACGAATTTATCTGACGCATGCCGCATTTGATGAAGACGTTTATTTAAATCTTTCCCACCTGCAGAAGCATTTTAACGCAATAGCGGCAGACGACTTTCGAAAACATTGCGGCCAAAGGTGAAATTGCTCATGATGAGCAATTTCTCCTTTGGCCACAATGTTTTCAACTTCACTTACCAATAAAGCTATATTTTATGGTGATTTTTCAGGACTACAATATGTTTTCAAAGTCGTCTGCTGAAGATTTGTTGTATGTGAGAAAGGGTTAAACAAATCAAAATGGCGACATGAGAATGTGTCCATAACGAGCATTTTCTCATTGTTTCACATTGTTTTGTCAACTATGTTTAATAATCACACTTTCATTTATAGATATTTCCATGATTTGGCGTAGTTAATTTTGAAATCGTCTTTTACGTGCCGCATCTACAGCAGACTTCGCTCGAAATCTTAATTTACAAACATAAATATCTTCTCCAGTTAAACATCATTTATCATCCAGACTTCATTTCTTCTCAAATTAACGACCCGGAATATACCTCAAATTTTATATTTCAAAAGCAGTTCAATTTTCAGATTTTTATCATACATTTCCTTTAAAAAGCTGTGCCATTTTTACCATTTATAAAGTCTACATAACGATAGGTCTAAAGAGCGTTCCACTGATTTATCAATTAATAATACAGCAAAAGAAAACCACCCCAATAATAACTTGTTTCCTTCAAATGAGGAATACTAATGATCTATTAAAATAATTCTCGTAGTTTTACCATTTAGGCTATTAAACGATTAAAGTATATATATATTGTATATTCCTTATTTATCACAAACTTCACAGTCTCTCTTAAAATACAATCATTAGAATAAGATTTACATGTAATATAATGTATTAATATACAGAATTTGTCAAGTTAATAAGCCTAGATATAAGCATAAAGGCATTCTTGAATTTTCAACGAGCACAGTTCCAATTTTGGATATGTAAGCACAATGGAACGCGTCATCATGTGATACATCGAATACACTTCGTCGAATTTCTAATTGGCCACCATATAACATATGATATTATGCGACATATTTAATCAATAAATCAAAAGTTTGGTTATTTTTGTATTGTACACACCAATCTATTGATTTACAGGAAGAAAACACGTATTCATGTACAAAATCATCCATGCGAAACGGTAGGTCCGAAAGTAGTCTATATGCTCGCGTTCCTCGTGCACGGCATGGTAGTTGTCGTATTTGGTAGGAATGTATTCTTCGTGGATTGTCTTCTATGAAACACATTAAATATGGCGAGAAAGAGCATTGCAGAACGCGCTCAAGTCGTCGGAATGATTTGTGCAAGCTTCCCCATCAGACAGGTATGTTACGCGTCGTTATAACAATAACACGGGTGATCAACCATACGATACCTGTGTAATACGTGATTTGATCTTGCAGTTTATGTTTTAAGGGTGTCCATGTTAAGTCACTCTGTTAAGTTTGTTCCCGTGATCACATTTCAATGAAGTTTTGTTTTACATATTAGGAATCAATTATATTAAACTTATATTTGGTTATTTGTATTTTTCTTCGAATACATTTCCTAAAATATGATAAAAGCTAGGTGGCCAATTGGAAATTCGTCAAAGTGTATATCAATTAACTCCAACCAATTCAACGTTTTTGTCTTTTTAAAACAGCTTAACAGCAGTTCTGATTGCTCACTGTTTTTATCAATTGCTTGTTTATCATAATAAATATTTAAGTATAAATGAATAACGAAGATGAGCCGAATAACGAGAAAACAAACATTGTGGACTCTGCATAAAGTAACAACCCGGATCAGCCTGGGCATGTCGCGCAGGCTTACCCGGGCAGACACTTTTCACCTCCTGTGTATTTGTTTGTTTCAGGAATCATTATTCTTTACCTCTGTCCCACTGAGACGGAAAGGGTAGATACATTACGCAGATTCCATAATGTTGGTTTTCGCGTGGAACGGCTCATATATCAAATAAAATAATAAAGCAGGGGATCCCCAAAACATGTCGATAATTGGTAATTCATGGGTCCCTTTCGACTATAAAAAACCCATATATTCCATGACATACATATACAAGTATGCACTCTATTTGAATTACAATTGATTATACAAGCGAATGACTTTTGATCGAATAGTCTTCCGAGCATATTTATATATCTGGCCTAACTCCCAATCTTTTACTAAAGCCGCCGATAACCGGCTCTTTAGTACAGTAGTTAGTGGGTCCGCATCGATGGCTTCAGAAGCGGAAGGTCAGGGATTGATTTTCGATTGGAACATACAAGATACTTATAAATTGGTGAAAGTGGCTTCTCGCAGAAACACTCACAGTTGTGGATATAGCATTGCGACCCGTATGCTGATGTCATGCTAGATTTACCAGCAGTAATTCTATATTATTCTGGAAACACGCTTATACGCCTATAACTGAAATACAGTTAAAAGTGGCATAAAGCACTTTTCAAATAACCTACAGAAATACTTACTGTGATCGATTGTCATTCGGACAGGATAAATGTACCAGAAGTACTTATATTTTACTCAGTAAACGCCAAAAACTACATATAGCTGAAATACTGTTAAAGGCGATGAAAAACACTATTTCGAGGGCTTGACGTGAAACGGTTGTATCTAAAAACCTTTTTTGACAACCCTGGTTTAAGGGCAATTTTGACCCCTTCGTAAACAATGCAAATTTAGGTGCCATTGCTCAGAACGAGCAATGGCAACTAGATTTCCACTGTTTACCAAGAAAAATTATTTAACGCTTATAAAGACTTGAAGGCAAGGTGATTAACCTTGGTAAAAAAATACCAATATAATTTACAACTGTTTCACGCCAAGCCCTCGATTTGTAATCGTCTTCAGGACACTATTCAAATAAACCTACAGAAATCCCTCCTATAATCGATTATCATGTGGATAGGATAAATGTACCAGAAGTACTTATATTTTACTCAGTAAACGCCGTTAACGCGTATTACTAAAATTCTGTTAAAAGCGGTAAAACAATATTCGAATTCAACTACAGACATCCCTCCTTAGATCGAATTTCGTAATGGTTTATTAGGTGCCTTTTTACCATTTATGTAACACATTATCTTAAATAACATCCTTACACTGTGGGGGATACCTTATATGAGCCAGTGCATCGGAAAAGGGCACACATTGTCATTTCTAACAATGTATGATCGGATCAGCCTATCCATTGACTCGGTCTACACAATCTAACGGAGCAACTAGCAAGCTTATGCAAGTAATGTGTGAACATATATTGATCAGAGTGTGCGAATGTACAGGATCTGGATAGACACTGTTATCAAACGCCAAATGTTATCAAACACCAACTGTTACCTTTTCCCATGAGCGAGCCCATATACAATGATTTACTTGTCAAATATCAGCAGAGTAGGTAATTTAACTGTGATGGTCTCTTAGTAATAAGTTTTATCAAAATTCCCTCCTCCGCTAAATCTTTAAACCCTTTTCCATATAGAATACAAAATAAATTTTGATGAAAAGCATCAAAGACGTCGCGCATGATTTTGAAGCATGACTTAAAGGAAGCAGATGCAGTTCCGTACATTTAAATAATCTGCGCAAATAGACAGAATGTAAATATTTCGAACAAAAAGGCAAAATGTCCCTTTATTTTAAACAACAAGGCAAAGATGTGCCTATATTGCCCACCTGGCTACCATCGCCTATATAAAAAGGGTTACCATGAGCAGAAAGGGTCACTATTGACGTAGGGATTAAACGTTTTATATGCTACGATATATGTGATATTCAGCATCTGAAGTTTAGTCGTGAAAACAAGTTTAGTCCTGAAACCATTTGGTTTACAGTTTGCTTAACAATCACTGCAACTATAATGTGTCATACAAGCTGAAGTTTTATTTGTTACCAATAAACTGTTTTAAATCCTCTAACTAGATCAATTGGATAAAAAACCATTAACAAAAGTTTATTGCCTATAGTTATAAGTTAAGTTTTGGAAGGAGAGGGGAAAGTCTATTCTCCTTCCTGTTTAGAAGAGGTATGATAGCAAAACGGGCGTATATAAACAAAAACTACGAAGTTATTTAAAAAATAAAGATATTTATGATCAAGATTGAGCATTAAGAAAGTATAATCAACATACAGCAAGATTTTTTTTGTTTTGTTTGTTTGTAATGTCACTTTAATCGTTTTGAACATGCCAGTAGAAAACTGAAAAATAAACAAAAGTAAATGATCAAGTCAGTTCCCCAAGTGCAAAGAGCGAATACCAGTTGGTACGAATGGTTCATCTCGATTAAACCATGACAAACCGAGTACAAATCCAATGAATTTTAGAAATAGGATGAAATAGTGAAAACAGCGAAGTTTTTTATAACGAAAGGAAGCAGAAACAACTTAATTACTCTATGGGAATCGATGACACATTGTCGTCTATTAAATAAGAATGACCAAAATCGCCTGACATGCTGCATTTACAAATAATAGAATGGGTCACGTTACGGCCCTGCCTATTGCATAGTTGGGTTAACGTTGTTTTTATAGTTTCTAGAATTATACTCTTATATGTAGTAATTAAAATGAATCATCATCGATTTTTTAAAGATTACCCATTTATCGAAAAATCTCAATATTGTACATAGGCAAAAACCATCGCCAGAAACTTTTTCCTGAGCTGTGATGAATCGGGTCGTAAACCAAACTATAAAAAAGCGTAGCCTAGGAAGATGGGGGAAAGTCATTAAATATTAATTAAATGTGTCTAAAGTTTTGTAATAACGGTAGAAGACATACGTATTTTGTAATCTACTGTTTCTTAAATCATTTTATACAATGTATTTATTCATAATTTTTTTTTTTTTTTTTCAAACATATAACAGAGTTTTCCTTAACAATAATAATGTTGGTTGCTCCCTTTTCGATTACGTCACCCCATGGTACAAAATTAAAACCTATCCCATACTGACGCCGCGCTTCCACGCGGCGTCAATAATAAAATAAATATGCAGCAGGCGACTTCGTAAACATTAGAAGTACAATGTGGAAAATCTCTCTAAATAATAGTGTAACTAGTGAATAGAGTTGAACATCATGGCATAACGAGAAATTGTAACTAGTGAATAGAGTTGTAAACATCATGACATAACGAGAAATTGTAACTAGTGAATATAGTTGAAACATCATGGCATGACGAGACATTGCTCATTTCGTGGAATTTCTTCTTTGGACTCAATGTTTTCAAAAGTCGTCTTATGAAGTGGCGTCAGAAAGCGTCAGCATGCGTGGGTAAAGGCTAATACTTGAAATGAGTTACTCTTTTCTTGTTTTGATGTGGTTGTTTTATATGCAATGTTTGTCATAATTCCTTACATGACTCGAGTAAGTCGATGAGCTAAGAACATTTTATGTCGGAAGGTAATCCGTTACGTGGTAAGATTTACGTATGGAGTACCGGTGCGAGAAACCAAGGACAACCACGGTAGGTGGACTGGTCCCAGTGATATTACTGAAATAAATCATGAAAACCACGGTAGGTGGACTGGTCCCAGTGATATTACTGAAATAAATCATGAAAACCACGGTAGGTGGACTGGTCCCAGTGATATTACTGAAATAAATCATGAAAACCACGGTAGGTGGACTGGTCCCAGTGATATTACTGAAATAAATCATGAAAACCACGATAGGTGGACTGGTCCCAGTGATATTACTGAAATAAATCATGAAAAACACGATAGGTGGACTGGTCCCAGTGATATTACTGAAATAAATCTTGAAAACCATCGTTGAACTCTAATCAATCAAATACCCAGTGAGGAAAACACGAGCTAAACCAAACAATTGTTTATTTGTATATAAGAAAGCCACCAGTAAAAGTTACACATTTTGTGCTCTCTCATTCTTCCATCAGTACAAACGCATTATGTATGTGTTTATCAATTCTAAACATAAACGGCGTATATACCCAATCACTGATTAAAAACAGACTTCTATGAACAAGCAATATATGTTTATAACAACTGGATCTAGTCTAGTAAAAAAACCGTTCAAGATATTTCAGACCAGGACTGTGTTCATGAGACAGTAGTGTTTACCATACAACGTGAAAACGCATTCCGTTTAGACGAAACAAAGTAGGAAAATGACTTAAACATGCTGGATTTCGGCATACTATGTTTCGATTTCAGAGTCTATGGAACGTATGGAAGATTGCATATTTGGGAACATGATGCTTTGTTTAATTGTGTCCCATATTAAGCTAACGTAAGACAACAAAACAATCCTGATAAATGTTAGAAGATATAGAGTATGATCGTAATCATTGCATGCCTACATTTATCGAGCATCGGATACTATTGCTGATGTCTAACTATGATTTATAATAAAGTTGTTGTTTTTTGGTGTAATGTTCATCTGAGATATATAAAATAGTTGTTGTTTTGGTGTATACGTACATGTATATTGTAAATATTTTGACGATAAACCATATGTGTTCAAGTCATATGAATTAACATCTGTTCTGTTCTGTTTTATATAATAAAGTTGTTGTTTTGGTGTAATGTACAACTTTGATATATAACTTGGTTGTCGTTTTGGTGTAATATCCAAATGAGATATATTATATAGTTGTTGTTTTGGTGTAATGTCCAACCGAGATAAATAATATATATGGTGTTTTGGTTTAATTCCGAGATTTATTTATGAACAGCAAACAATTTTCACGACCGGAAGGTGGATGTAAACGTGCTTAACTTTATTTAATAACATTTCCATTTTTGACACTACCTTTCTATTTTTGAAACTATCTTTCCATTTCTGAAACTACCTTTCCATTTCTGAAACTACCTTTCCGTTTTTGAAACTACCTTTCCATTTCTGAAACTACCTTTTCATTTCTGAAACCACCGTACCATTTCTGAAACTAAGTTATCATTTCAGAAACTACGTTAACATTTCAGAAACTACGTTAACATTTCAGAAACTACGTTAACATTTCAGAAACTACGTTAACATTTCAGAAACTAAGTTACAAATGCCGTTAGCATTCCCAAATATACGTGACTATTCATGAAATGCAGCCACTCAAATGCAACTAGCATACGTTTGTCCTTACCCGACTCACATAACACAAATATCCAGTATCAAAGTTATGCTGTTATAATGATACTTAAGCTATATATGTTGCTATGGAAGTCAACAAACCGCCTTGTGCTAATAGATGATATCTGTCTTTGCCTGCATTATCAAAGCATGAAAATTAAACATAATGAAATTTAATCAAGCATTGAATGTCAATATTCTCCTAATTATATGGTAAGAGGATTTCGAGTACATTTGAAAACTACCCTTTATAAGAAGTATTTTATAAACGCTATTTTGTTATACTTAAGAAAATAAAATTGATAATGCAACCATTTAAACAAACAGCATACGTATTCCCTTTGACCGATATAACCTAATTTGTTCAGCCTGTGTCATTAGTAAAGAGTCAGATCAGACTTCAGATCCACGAAATCTGACCAGATTCTATACTGTCGGCTTCTCAACTCAACAAGTTTATCTTGATAGATCTGAAAATGTTCAAGAACTCTACAAAATGAAAAGCTGGACAAGTGTTTTCTTTGTTATTAAGTCATCGTTGAAAGGGTTACTATTTTTATAGTAACTGTTCTATGTTTTCTTTTGACATTATATAAATATTCTGAACTATATTCTCTTTCCAGAAAAAGTTCCCGACCATCGTCAAACTGACAGCCACGCCCATCAAGACTCACAGCTGATAGAGAAGCGTGGAACACCTTTCAAACGTCTACCCGGCTGGTCCGTGTTATACGGGAAAAGGTCCTCAGATGTCGATAGTTCTGACGACGGTTTGTCTCGTTCCGAACCCTCCGGAAATTATTTAGTCGACGACAGCGGAAGCGATGAAAGTGATGATCATAACTATGACATTAATGACAGGGTCGAATTACAAAATCTCCTATCATCCTTGGGTCATTTAGGGTCATATAATGTAAACGATCAATCCAGTAATATTGGAACGATAAAAGAAACGGGTGATCTCAAAGAAGACTCTTGGATGTCAGATAATAATAAAATATATGAGGACATTTTGGATAATATCAATACAAGTGAAGAAAATACAGGTGAAATCGACAATGGCCTAGATATAAACGGTTCAATAAAAAACGATTTTCAATTAGAAAATGACAAGTCCTTAAACGATTTACCTCACCTTAGAGATGCTGACGTAGATAAAAGATCTGGCTGGACTTCTGTTTACGACAAAAGAAGACCAGGCTGGTTTGCAACCTACGGCAAAAGACTAGGACAATGGGACGCTATGTATGGGAAACGGTTGCCTGCATGGTCAGCTACCTACGGTAAACGGGCACCGGCATGGTCGGTTACATACGGTAAACGGGCACCAGCGTGGTCCGTTACATACGGTAAACGAGCACCGGCGTGGCAAGCAACTTATGGGAAAAGGAGTGGAGCTTGGCAAGCCTTGTATGGTAAAAGGGCACCTGCTTGGCAAGCCATGTATGGGAAGAGAACTGGGGCTTGGCAAGCTCTGTACGGGAAACGAGCACCCGCATGGCAAGCAACCTATGGTAAACGAGCACCTGCCTGGCAAGCCACTTACGGAAAACGAGCACCCGCCTGGCAAGCAACCTATGGTAAACGAGCACCTGGCTGGCAAGCCACTTACGGAAAACGAGCACCTGCCTGGCAAGCGTTGTACGGAAAACGTGCCCCAGCATGGCAAGCAATGTATGGAAAACGAGCTCCTGGATGGCAAGCCACTTACGGAAAACGAGCGCCTGCATGGCAAGCCACTTACGGAAAACGGGCTCCTGCGTGGCAAGCCACTTATGGAAAGCGAGCACCTGGTTGGCAAGCAACCTATGGTAAACGTGCGCCCGCATGGCAAGCAATGTATGGAAAAAGAGCGCCCCTTTGGCAGGCAACATATGGTAAAAGGGATGGCGAAATAAATCCAATGTACGAACAAAGTGATATAGTTTCAAATGACTCAAATATAAAACGAGCATGGTATACTGCAAACGGTAAACGCGCACCTGGCTGGGCTGTTACATACGGAAAACGAGCAACGGATTCGCAAGCCACGTATGGTAAAAAAGCAGCGTGGGTTGCAACATATGGTAAACGGGCACCTGCTTGGAAAACGACATACGACAAAGAGGATTTCGATTCCGATACCGAACCAACAAATGATGTTACCATAAATACAATTGACCCGAAAAACTCTTTTAGTACTGAACAATTTCAATCTAGTGACTTTTCACGGACACTCTGAATTAGGTTCAAAGGCCATACATAATTTATCTGAGCCTGTTATATAACATATCATGCTAGCAAATATAATCAAGGAAAAAGCGAATGGTATATAGCTTGGATTTAAAACGGGTCCCGGATGAATATTTGTATGACCTTCGAACCGATTTCATGATAGGATAAATAAAACCATATCCGCAGTTTTGAAATAAAATAATACCATCGATACCCATGGTTATAATGCGTTTACACTTCGCCTCCACTATTCTACCATTGCGTGTGTGTTTGGCTGTCATAATGGAGTCAATGTACGCGACATTCCACATCCGTATGTTTTTTGTTTGTTTGTTTTTTTGAATGGTTTTAACGTCAATTTTAACATTTTCAGTCATATCACGTCGTTGCTTAGGTACATTATCAGTACTGCTGATAACATTGTCCTTATACCAGCGCATCAGTTAAACTGCTATCCCCATCAACCTGGGTGCCACGAAGAGAAACCAATACATACATGGATTACCATTACTTGAATAATAATATGAAGTCCCATAAAATGTGATGGCAAAGTACGTTAACACTAACAAAAACCATGATTTAGATATGTTCATTCCCAGACTGGTAGATACGGTTTTATTTACGTACATGTCATTGCCCAGGTATTTGAAAGAGCACAGACTAGTTATTATCCAGATTATTTGACACGTTAGGTTAGGTTTTGATACAAAGCATGATTTGATGAAGACAGACGAAAAACAGAAAATGTACTTATAACAGCCAGCTGAGATTTTCATGATTGTCTAATTAAAAAACTTACAAGCTCCCTTCAACCGTCCTTTATGCAGTGCGCTGAATTAATTTGTTTTGATTTTAACGCCGTTTTTTTTATGAAAGCTAAGCTATATGAGTTCGTAGCCCTTGTCGTAGCATTAATAGAAATTATTAAATTCAAAGAGTCATATTTCAAAAATGACTCACAAATGAATGCATGCTATCTTAATGAAGTTCAACAGAATCGTTGTTCGCCATTCTTATCGTATAAGTCGTTTTAACCATACTTCCCTAAAGTGACGGATGTGTGCTACTTGATTCCGCCTATTTGAATGTTTTATATCTCACACGAACAGGTTAAACCTTTACATTTGGAGAAGCAGCAGACAACATTTGAAAACACTGTAGCAAATAAGACATAGCTCATAATGCATAATGCGTTTCTCCAATATTTTTAATTCTATCTAATAAGTATATTATTAAGATTTTATTTTTTTCTACTGGATTTTGAAATCCATCTGCACCAGATTTGTTGTGTGCATATTATTAAGGGTTAAGTTGAATGCACACTAATTCCTTCAAAAGCTATCTAATAGAAAACAAGGTTATGTCGTTTTGTTAAGTTCAATGTTTCTGCTGGTGCTGTTATCCCTCCCGCGTGTTGTATAAAGTTCAGCTTCATTTTGCATATTTCACCTCATCGACTGTAACTTTTTTCTTTATTAGAAAGCAAAATGTTTAATTTCCTAGACCTTTTTAATGTTTAGTTTTCCTAAAGAATTTCCTTTTTAAGTCTTTATTATGATTCGGCCGGGGATTGAAACCGCGACCTTCCACAAAGATATTCCAGCTATTCCGCTTTACCGCCAAGCCGGTCCTAAAGAACGTCTTTATTTATTTTATAAATTTGTTTCAAAACAGAAAATGGTGTTTAATATTCAGATATCGTATTTTTAAGGACAATGTCCTTTGGCGTAAATAATACTGTGAATACAATAAAATATGCATAAAAGTCAATATTCATAGAACCGTTGATACTTTTTAAGTACGTAGAGGGAACCTCTGAACCATTTGACTACATAAAACGTAATACGAAACACATTTAGAGCTGAAAAAGGAGACACTACTTTTTTCGAGCAATTTCTTTGTTTTACACACTGTTTCTTTGTTTTACACACTGTTTCTTTCAGAAGTAGTCTGCTTCGAATCCCTGGAATCGCGTCTGTAAATATCTAAATCAGACGTTTAGTCAGTCTGGTACCAGGCGTACTATTGAACATTATTGCGGCTGGCTTGAACTAACAATGGTGACATGCAGAGTTTGAACGGTTATATTCACTAACTTTGTTGTGTAATCAGTCGTCATTCGACGGTTAAATTGACACACTGCTTATAGCGGATAAGGGTTAACTAATATAAACAAATGCCGTGGTCAAGTCATACAATGGACAACATGTGTACCGATAACTTTCTAGAGACCTATTGGGAATGCCATGTATCATCACAAACTCGGCAAAGGAGCTCAGTTACGATGCAAACATACCCGTCAGTAATTGTGCAAAACAGAGATAAACTACCCCGAGTGCAGTGAAACCGTTTGGTAGCTCACTTTTGCCAATCCCCCTATTATAACTAATTATAAATTTTGTATTAAACGAGCTCTATATTTTGTGTATAAGGAGTGCACTTCATGGAAATACGATCGGGTTAAAATGATATGCCGCGAAAGGTCAAAACCATTGCTTACATCAACGGCAAATGTGCCACTTAATTCACGTCTAAAAAATACGGAAAACAACACAGGTAGAAATCTGGCCATTTTCTTAAAAATGTACCTATTCCCATATGCGATAGCGTTACATTAGGGAAGTGATCAATCTGCTCAAGAGCCTGGAAGGCGAATCCCATCGAGGTAAAATTACCATTTTTTCAAGAAATAACAATTCCGGTTGCGTAGGTTCTTACTCATAAAATATTTTGACAACAATAAAAGCCAGTTTCCTTGTAGGTTCAATATTTCAAATTCTAGTCTTACGGGATAACTAATTCAGTTTTATTTTCATCTCAAAAGTAATTTGTAAGCTTGCGTTGAACTGTTTTGAACAACGTGTTTGTCCAGATAGCAGTGAAATAGACACGCCGTACTCATTTTATTACTTAGAACATGGACTTCAAAATTTTGAATTAGACAACCAGACATTCAAATATGTAGCTAGTTGGAATAAACTACACAAGCTCCAGAGCTTTCAACGCATTTGTTTTACTATTAGCCTCGCTTAACGACATAATGTCTTAGATAATAATTCAAAACATGATGGGAAAAGTAGAAACTGCTCAAAATAACTATTTCTCATTTCGCATCAATGTTTTCAAGGTTCTATATAAACCACGTTTAAGATCCCGAATGTTTCATTCTCGTATTTTTTCAATACAGACAGATCTTAAAATATCTTATAAAGCTAAACTGTCAAATATGTGCTGTGTGAAAATGTTATATGATGTCAACATAATTCTTATGGGCCGGTGGCCTTATGTCAATACAATATTATCATTGTCATTGACTCTCAATTATGACGTCATAATATGGTAATTAGGCGTATAACTAATGGGACTACACCACTAGTATTTCGTTAAAATATGCGTCAATGACACAAATACATGTATGAGCCGTCCCGCGAGAAAACCAACATTATGGCCTCTGCGTAAAATATCGACCCGGATGACCTTAAGCATGCCACACAAGCTTACCCGGATAGACACTTTTCCTCCTATGGATTTTCTGTTTCAGGAATACCTTTTTCCTAGTGATATGGAATGTGTCGGCCCGAATCAGACAGCACAAACTGCGCAGGCTGATCTGGGTCGTTACATTACGCAGAGGCCATAACGTTTGTGTTCTCGCGGAGCAGTTCATATACGGACAGTAAGGGTTACACAGACTCGACTTAGCTCAAATAATGTACTTTATGACTTAATTTATGCACTTAGCGGTATCCCCATGCAGTATGCCTCATCAATATAATTTAACTTTAACCGTATGATGAAAGTATGACTAACGTATGGTATATATATTTTTTAACTTTTCCGCCATAAAGGCGAGGATAAACTTGACAAAATGTAAGGTACAATATATAGACATAACTCAGCACAAAATTGACAAATTGGTCACAACCGTAGAAACAAAAGAACTCTGGCCCTAATCGTGCCAGGGCACGACCTCCACATCCTGAGAGACGAGAGATAGAATCCGTTAGACCCTTACCTGATGGTGCAATCATTACAAGATAAGATCTACTCAGAGAAAAAAGGTAAATTAAGCAGGGAACGGAGAAATTGCTCATCTCGAGACTTAGCTCAAATAATGTACTTTATGACTTAATTTATGCATTTAGCGGTATCCCCATACAGTATGCTACATCAACATAATTCAACATTAACCGTGTGATACAAGTATTACTAAATAGATTATGATAATCACGACCTCCGCATACCAATGTACGTGATAGATAAATTAAAAAAAAAGGAAACCTAAACAACTTCCAACATTCAAAAATATAAATACTATAATTTAGAAAACTATATATACGCACAAATTGTTTAAGAAAATAAACCGAATGTCGCAATTAATGTTCAGATAAATGCTGAATTTAAATGAAACACATTCTAATTGACGCAACGCGGCTATTTTGCGCTGATTTTGCCGTTACAAATGTAGGGAGCAACACCGTGCCTAACACCTGCCGTCCACTAGGCCCCCGAAGGGTTCGCAAAATCGGGATGTTTCGGTATGTCTTCGCGATGTTCTGGAATCCTTCCGTGTCCTTCCTAAACACTTCTGAAAACATTTTCTGCACTTCGGGCCAAATCGGGATCGAAAGAACTTTGGCATCAGAATTTTAAATGTTATAAAATTTGGACGCCGAACGTTTGATTCGGGACGGCTTCTGGATCTTCGGCAAACCATAGGCAACCATTTGGGACGTTCGGGAACCCATCGCCATTAACTCGGCATCTTCGGAAAGCCTTCTGCGAGGCTTCGGTATCTTTTAGCTATCCCGAGCGGTCCCTGAAGGAAGCTGAATCGATGCCGAAAGCTCCCCGAAGACGACGAGTGGAAGAGGTCTGTTTCGCGTATACACACTGCAGTTATGCCGATCATGTAATGAAAAGATGCCGATCATCGCTGAAGAAGCCGATTGTCAGCAGAATGGATGCCGAGCAGAATCCGTATTTCCCCAACTATAAAAGAGCGACAGCAGAAGCGATGCCGTCAGTATGCCAATAGTTTTCGAATTGACAACATCGACATTTTGTGTTGTGAATTGAGCATTATATAGTCATGGTGCTATTATACCTGCCGTCCAATATAGCCCAGAGGCTTTGCGGAAGGGTTGCCGATAAAATATTGCTAGTTTCGGGATCCTTTCGGATATACTATTTCTATATAAGGACTGGTGACACTCTGTGCAGATGTACACGCTCGCCAGTTATTTCATTGTACGTGTGTGCATTAAGACCTAAAACCATTACACGCTGTTCAAGTCCGTATGAAAACAAATTGACACTAGGCACATTGAAGTAAATTTTGCAAATTAGTGGACGACGGTTTTGGGATAGGTCGAATGGAGAGGTGTCTCATATCAATGGAACAACATATCCTTCCCCCACACTATCATCTGCTGAGAAAGTGTCAATTAGAGTCTATTTCAATCTAATATATTGTGTTTTGTAAATTATGATGTGATGATATTTAACTTAAAATCAAAATTTGCATTTTATGGAGTACATTTTGTATACATAGTTTGTTTTATAATCCTCTCAAATATGCTGCATGGTGTATTATCGTCTAACATCAGCGAGTATTCATTCAAGTATGTTAGTGACGTGAGTACCCGTGACATTCGTTCTGACCAAGTATAATAAAATCACCACTATATAAGTTTCGATCCACACAGTCTGTGGTAAAATGATAACTTAGCTTGAAAGGACGTTTTTGAAAGTCTGATTAAATGGTGTGTTCCCCGAACGCCTACTCGATTTAAAATGTATTAGGAGATTTTGGGGCCTTGTAAATTATAGAATTATTTGTAAATGACTTTAGAAAACTTTAATATAAACTTTTGCTATTGATAAAAAAATGTTTTAAAAATCTTGTGATATAAACATGTAGCACAAACAAATTATCATTCAAACACACAGAATATTTGTCAAAATCCATTTTTTTTTTTTAAGCAGAGACTACACATAGTAGCCCTTTATTTAAGTTCAAGCATAATGGTCTAACACTTTAATAGTTATTAACTAAATTCAATTTGTCATAATCTTCTAGTTTTAAGGGCATTGGTGAAGTTGCAGAATTCATTTCATCATTAACAGAAGGGGAGGCCATAACTTGGCACTAGATGGATTCTACATTCTGGAGATGTATTAAACCCGGTTAGTCTGCTTCTTTGACAACATTTAACAACATACAAACAGGCTTAAGAAGACAGAACCATAACCACGCAGCAGACCTGGACAATGTTGTCGCCAGGCAGATTTTGAATAATGTTTCTAAGCGCTGCATAAAATAAATATGGGTCTTTCTTGAATTAAAAATGGAAAATGTATTGCCCAAGCTCAGCGAAACACTTATAAATGCAGTCAAGATTATCATGCCTACCAGATAAACACCCTACCATCTTGCCTCTTTTAGATATTGTACCTCTTAAAAATGTTGTGGGGGAAGAAGCTTTCACTTTTAACATGCATTGACCCTTTTTCAATAGTACGTTTCTTTTTTGTTAATGCACACTTGACGCGTAATACATATCAAAAAATATTTTAATATCTTTCTGTTAATAGAGTAAAAATCTGATCACGTACATTTAACTTGTCACAATTATAATCAAATGAAAACAAGGCAATTAAGTTAACATTCATTAAATATATCACTTATAATTGCCCCCATCAAATGCCCTCTAATCCCCAAATTTGATCAGGTAGAGATGAAATCCAGTAAGCGTTCAGGAAACAAACCGATTAAATTTGTTCTTCCTGAAAACCACAATTGACGAAGCATTGAAAAACTACCAGCACCAGCGGCAAACAAAAATAACATTAACTCTCTCGATGAAACCAAACATCAGACAGCAGCAGAATAGCCTATTAAATCAATAATCGGATGATTGGCGATGACCACACCCACACGTATACCAATTATCGTACAAGCGTCCCGTTCATGCCAACTGCCTACCTAGATTGGTAAAAGTATGGGTCCAGATTGTATTGTTTACCGTTTGTTATGACTTTCCGGGACAAACGTACGTTGTTCCGTGACTCCAGGACAGATACATGATTTCCGGGACGATATCACATGAATGCTGAGCAGCTATAGTGGCTAAGCTGCGTAAATTACACTTTGATTTCGAAGAGGTACAAGTTAGCAGTCCTGTACATCATACGTTCAGAATACCCTGTCAATCTGATCAGCTTTATCATAATCTATGTAAGTTGATACAATGTACTTAATATGTAGACAATGTAGACTTTAATCAAACAGTGCGGATACACACGCTGATCTGGATCTGCTCTGTTCACAAAATCAGATGTATACCTTTTCCCATGCCACATTTAGGGACGATAGCTAGGTTTCCCTGTGACAGCTCCAACTGTTAAAACTGTGAAATGACAAAGTGTACCCTTACAGGAGGCTGAATTCCAAGTGATCAATTTAAGAGAGCGTAACATGAACGAATTCATTTTTACAGTTCCAGCCCGTGTTTTTCTCAGATGTTGTAAATTAATCATTGTAATTATCACCGAGAACATACGGTTTCCTTCCACTGTCTACCATGTCTCGAAATACTTTCCTTTTTTACATTTTCTTCAAATAAATTGATTCGTTTGAGATAAATGACGCTCTCAACGGTAGTTCAGTTACATCACGGCGTTCAGTTCTCCTAATATGTTTCTTAGGATTATTCGCACCAGTTCTCCACTCAACAATTTTCCGAAGTAAAAGTTTTCATTTTTCTTTAAATTAAATGAGCTTGATTTGTGATTGTAATTGTTACATGTTACATGTTCTCACAACACTTCACACAAATGGTTGCACAAGTGATTATATTTCTAATTCGTGTGTGGGAAACATTATACTGTGGTAAAGCCTCGGTGTACAGTACCAAATGCCCGGGGATCGTTTCACGTGATGAGCGGATTTTGCTTCTGGGACCACTTTAGAAAAACGTCGTAAATTCAGGTTAAGTCTCCAGAAAGCAGACATCGAGCGTGAATGATATGAGCTGGCCCCGAAACTATACACTTCGGAAAATGTGCTCTGTGATTAGAACTGAAATAATACTCAAAATAAGACGTTTGATTGGTCAATTACGAGAATGAATTTGTTTCTAACCAATCAGATACTTGAGCACAACACTTCTGAGTACAGAGCTTTCGGTTTTAGTTTTGGTACTTGAGTTAGAATCAATAAATGTAAACTAAATCATGTATTCGAAAAGGAAAATATATCCTTAAACAGTGAAGGAATGTCTTTACCACGTCTTTCATGGTAATGTTTTGTCTGGTAGCCTAACCCACAATATCAATAAAATCATACCAATATACTTCACTGTACATATAATTGATCTAACAACACCGCATAAAAGTCATCTCAAATTTACCTTATACACATTCAATCTATTCATAAGCAGGTTCTCACTTATCTGTCAAATGAAATCGAAACAACTCGCGTCTCTGTCTCGACAATTTATATGGGTTATCTCCCGTGTTCATACTTTTGTGGGCTATAATTTGATTGACCGATGCAAAGTTCAAAGTCATCATATCAATACGAGCGTTTCCTATTGCATTGGAGTCTTATCTGACCAAGTACGGTTATTGTGTACCTTAACTTCAACCGTAGAATCAAATTGGTACTGGTTTACATTAATTTTACATTACATGATAAATAATCCCCAACAATTGTAAACAAGTCCCTTTAAAACGGAATGCATTACCGCTATACCGTTCAGCCTTTGTCTTTATACATATTGACATTACAAGGCGTGTATATCATGGTAATAAACGAAACTAAGCAATACTCAATTAGAGGTTGCATGTAATTTAAATGTCTTTATACTAATATGTGTAGTTCTACCCCCAACTAAACTCAATTCAAATATTTTCGTGATGAAGGTCGAATTTTAAAGGTTTCACCCCTTTCGTGGTACAATATGATTGTCAAGTCGCAATGCAGTCGCCGATATTTGACCATATAGTCAGATAAGGAGGTTTCCTATCCTCCTCGTCTGTTTTTGAAACAAAGACATATATATATATATATATATAATATAATACAATACGATACAATACACTTTATTTGAATATTAGCCACCGGCATTACAACTTATACAGAGTTTTCATATAAAACATACATTGAGGAATACACATCAAATGTAAAATGTTGAATAAGTTTAGTTGTGTCTTGGTCATATATAACTAAGAAAACTGTTGCTGATTGCTAATTTAAGGCTCTATCATTGTCATGATTGCTAAAACGAAGACTGCTATTTTCCTTCTGGTTAATTCGGCTGCTCATTAATTGACGAAAGCTGTCATAATAAGACTTCCAAGAATACAAAGATATTAGTCTCGATTACAATGTATATCAAAATTATGCAGACAATACATACACTTTATATTTTATCTGTCTATTACACTATGCTAACAAGTTTCAATACCAATATGTGGGTAGAGCATTTGAACTTTACAAATTACCTCCTTAGACACAGTGATAGGTTTATAGTAATGTAGCTTTTCTGGATGTTATATAGTTTAAAAATGTTTGTAAGTTGAGCATCGAAAACTGATACGTACAGACTCTGACCAGATTTTTTTGCATGCAGCCTCTCAGTGGTTGTTTAAATGCAACTAAACACATGTCCGGTCCAACAACACCTTGCATCATCTAGACTCATAAACATTTTAAAGCGATTACCAGATAGTCTATGTTTAGGCATAAATAGTAGTTTTATCCAATATTTAATAGATTCAATGTTATAATCAACACACATGGAGAATCCGCCACACTCTCACATAACCACGCACTGATTCGTTGCAGAACATACACCTAGACAATCCTTACAATACTTTAGAGAAACTCTAATACTAAACAATCGACACTTAACAAATAGGCAAAGATCCTGTAAATCCAAATATAGATTAAACGATCTTGAAACGTTACCGCACATAATGAAACAAAAACAACTCTAACAATAAACAATCGACAGTAACATAATACAAAGATCCTTTAAATGAAAATGATCTTGAATCTTTACCGCATATTACGAGAAACCCTTACACTAAACAATCGACATTGACACTTTCGACAAAGATCACATAATTAAATAATATACATTTAACTTATTGGAGAGTAAACCGAATTTTTTAAGAAGGAGGCTCGGAATTCAGAACCTCTGAATTTTCACAAGAAAGGGTTCAACAGCCTTCAAGGATCATATCTAGGATGGTATATTTTAGCTTAATGCATTTTCAACGGTATATAACGGTGGTTAAATCAGCTTACGTGTTTTCAATGGCGTTCTCGAAACATTCTTTCCAGGCAACTTGCTTCCTTCTCAAACACCTTTTAGCCACGAATGTCCAAGATATTATTCGCTTTCTCTAACCTTATCAAAACATAATCACATACAAACAAGTCCACTCAGACGTGAAATGTTAAATTTATAATAGCACAATGGAAGGAAAAGGAGCATATGTACTGCTCGATACAACCGTTTCTTAACTGTACATATAACATATGAGTGTTTTATACTAAGAATAATGCTTTTGATAATCAGTATCACATTTTGATTAAACATGTGCTCACATATTGTCATCATATACTTGTTAACGACAACACATACATGTAGTGCGTTTATATATATTCACTCGACCAGACAACATATCTGGGGTATAAATATCAAAAAGCATTATCGTAAGCATGAATTAAAAGTAATGTGTCGTAGGATTTTGAAATAAATATACCGAGATGCATTCGTTCCCATCTTACAATAAGCTTATGCCAAGGACGACATTCCACGTCTGATTGAGCTTCACTGTTTATACCTATGTTTTGATAATAAAAGCAAAAGCGAATTTTACCCATATATTGCATTTTATTTTTTACATTTAGCTAAAATGAAGGGATACAATCAAAAGTACGGTATAATAACATCAAGGATAATTACTCAGGAAACCGATTATTGGGACCTGTTTATTTGAAGAAAATGTTAGGGAAAGAAGTGAATATTTAATAATGTCCCTTATCATCAACACCATTTCTATATTTCAAGAAACTGAAAACCACGCTAGTTAAAGTAGATCATGTATTCCGGGTATGCTTGAGTGTCGCTGAAGATGACGAACTCCTTCGGATTGTTGATGTCATCACACACGGAGTTGTATCTGAAATTATGAGTACTTTATTAAATAAATGATTATATGAATGCGATCCATTTGTATTGGGAAAGAATTGAGTAACCTTTAGCGCGAAATAAGACTTTGCGAAATGTTTAACCTTATCTCATTCAAAGACAACATCAAACATACAAGCGGTGTTCTGAAAAAACAAATGTAGGGCATTGGCGAAAACGTTGCTCCAGATCAGCCAGCGTATCTGTGAAGTCTAATTTGGTTCATCACTGTTCGCTAATAGGTCACATAAGGCGTCAAGAAACTTCTGTTAAACAATAACAATTTGAACCCGTAGTGTCGATGCGCATGGAATATTGTTTAAACATGTGTAATAATTACGTTAAAGTTGGTTTTCGTGCGCAGATGGAAGGGATTAGTTCTTGTTCAGATAAGCTAAAAGGAAGTGAAATAATATGTTTTTAGATTTTCTTCTATGATTCGTGAAACATATGTGTCTCACAAAAGCCAAATCCCCACACATTCAACTGTAACACATTTCCAAACTGGCATAACATGTCAGTAGATTTCTGAATGTGTTTGTACGTTAGATGTTTGGACAAACATGTTCTAATAGGAAAAGGCATAGAGTCGCACAGATGACTAAGAAAGCAACGATTTTATGACTTAGAAAATACATCTGGAAAAGAAATCCCGATGACATTACCTGTCTGTTTGTGACGTTGGTAACAGGGGAGGACACCGTTCGGAATAACCTTGTGCAACGGCTGTTGTTTGGCCTGTTAGTACCTTCACCATGTACATACGTTTACACCCGTCTTGACCGGCCGGGGAATAGTTATCACTGGTCGAATATGTTGAATTTACGGCGAAATAAGTACCTTTGCCATACCATACTTTCCCATCTGAAATGAAACTATGACTGAATAGCATTTGCACAGGATTATTGTCGATTATGTTTGAATATGATCATTATTTATCGATAATTACAGAACGATGCTTGTTGTTATATTTTCCCTATATAGAAAATGACATTGTCGAAAAGAAAATTAATAATATTAAATGATGATTACACATTGATTGTAGAAATCCGGCATGAACGAGTGACTAGCGTCGGGGATTTAACCCTTTCCCTCATATAGACGCTTTCTGACGCCTCTGCAGCAGACGGCTTTTTGAAAACATAGTGACAAAAGAAGAAATTGCACAAAACGTGCAATTTCTCCTTTTGCCACAATGTTTTCCACTTTTTGTCATAGGTTTTCTTTCAGTTATGGAGATTTTCTACGTTTTGACAAAATATGTTCAAAGTCGTCTGCTGCAGAATTGTCGTTTGAGGGAAAGGGTTAAAACCGGGTGAATCGATCAATCCAGTGCACCCTAAAACAGGTAGACGGTACTATCGCGAATGCTCGTGGGCTGGTATATATATCTAGACTTAGACGAGGCATTGAGCTAGTCGACATTAACACATGTTTTTTTTTACCAAATGTCTGTCCTGCATTCCCCCTATCGAATCCTTTGGAAGTGATTAACACCTCAGCCTCTTCTTTAACACCATGCCATAGTATTCTCTCTATATCATTTACTCCTTTCAGATCTGTTTCAAACTGTTTTTTCTGTATGGCATACTGCTGGAACAGGGTTGTGTTCTGAATTCGTATTATCTGCGAATATATGAAAGTTATGGTGACATAAATTAAAATATTCTATATTGTAACGTCAACTATTTGAGCCGCTTCAAACGATTTTGATTCTACATGCCACTCCACTCTGACATCATTTAAATACATATCACGTTAAACTAGGGATCACAACGTCAGTTCTTTGACAGAAGATGTAGTTGTTGTTAATACAATGCATATGAGCCGTCCCGTAAGAAAAGCAACATTATTGCCTCTGCGTAACGTATCAGATCAGCCTGCGCAGTCCGCGTAGACTGATCCGGTCCGACACATTCCGTCTGAAACAGAAAAAAAGACAGGAGGCGAAAATGGTCTATCCGGCTAAGCCTGTGCGGCAAGCTTAGGCTTATCCGGGTCGATACTTTACGCAAAGTCCACAATGTCGATTTTATCGCGGGGCAGCTAATATGTGGATTGTGCCATCTCTTGTGAGACTGTACGGATACATTATACGAAAATGCAGTAATGCCCAAACTCATTAGACGGTTTCAATTATGGAATATGATCCAAACGCGATACACATCGAGAACAATATTAAGGCTCGTTCTAATATTCGTTACTGGACTACACATTTGTCGAAGAACATACATAGTATACAATATAAATTAATATAAAGATAAACTGTACAGAGTAAACCTTTCATTTCAGAACAAATGTTTTACCAAGACGCCCTTTACATTTCCAAAATGTTATTTGGTATTTTTATATGATTACATAATTTATAAATCAACTTAATTATAAATCCATACCTTCGCAATTTGTCTGAGTTGAAAACCTCCAAGAGTATTTTTGAATCTTTTCTCTACATCATTATATTCTACATCAGCCGGCTGAAGTTCGACTTCTTTTACATTTTCATCTGATGCCATGATAGCCCAGAAACCAGGCAGCTGAACGATGTTACCTTGTGTATAAGAATTCCCAAATTCAACAAAGTTAAAAAAACCACCAGTTTAATGTATATCAATAATAATAGTTATATTAATCAATGTTGGACGATTTATTACTCAAACTGTTAGTTTAAACATATTTAATTCTCATATATTTTTACATAGTAGGTTACATCAAGAAATATACAATGGAGAAATGGATTGGACCGAAAGCTCATAGCTTATTGAAGGTCCTCTCCAATAAAGATTAATTTACAGGAAGCACGGTGAATATTTAACATGTGCAGAAAATATCAGCTTACTTAAGCTTTGTAATTTATAATACAAGAAACAGATACATAAAAGAGAGTGGATAGAGAGAGCAAGGAAGGAGAAAGAGGAAAAAAGAGAGAGATGTAAAGAGAGCAGAAATAGACAAAGGAGGGTGGTGCGTGTATGGGAGGCTAGTTAATGTATATATGTCGATTATCCATACCGAATAAAATATAACATAAAAAGATACTTAAAAAGTTGTAAGTTAACAAAAAAGCAATTAAGGAAAAGGGTGAATTATCGTGAGCTAAACCTTTTGGTTCCGATTATAAATTGTTGGACTGATTCAAAAATAGCATTATTTTCTTCGATTGGTGAGTTTGGATTTCCGTATAACAACGTATCAAGCCTAATGTTTTGAGGAAGTTCTCTTAGCATGCCATGTCTCCTATCGTTATAGCGGGGACATTCAAGTAGGTAATGTAATGTATTTTCAATTTGTCCACATGCACAAAGGGGAGAATCAACAATATTCCTGAGAAAAAGATGATGGTTGAGTCCACTACATTGTGTTCTTAATCGGGTATGTAATACCTGAGAATACCTATCCCCAAGGTAATAATATAGAGGTGGTTTCCTATTTTCTTTATTTAATAATAGTTTAAAAGATCTTACTGATTCAGCATGTTGTATTACTCAAACTGTTGTGTTGATAGTAACGGTTCTTTGTGAAGGATTAGGCCAACCTTGTGTTACACAAATGTTACAGGATTACCTCAAACTGCATTCGAACACCTGAACAAGCAGTATCTACATGCTGCAATTGAACCACTGATTGATTACATGTTCATGTCGTCCAAAACGGGATAAGACTTGAGCGTTGTTAAGATAAGTCGAGTAATGATCTAAACCATAATATTAGTTGACAATGCCAGGGTCGAATTAATAAAGGTATTCTAAATTACCTTGTGGAGTGTTTCGAAGTTAAATTATTTACATTATGAAATTGTCCAAACCTCCACTTCCTAAAGAATAGTTAAATACATACCCCGATTAAGCTGTCTTCTTATCACTTTTACTGATTTTTTATTGTCCGTGCTGTCTTTTATATCTTCACTCATGTTCGCCAAGTCAACAACATAGTGCTTGCCATCAGTGTCCTTAAACTCTTTTTTATTTTCTTCTGAACAAATAAATGTAACAAGTAAATCTGGAGCACTCGCCTAAATAAAAATGTTTAAAAGTGCACGGACCATCTTCGTTAACTAGTTTCTAAACACGTGTGTTAACAATATGATTTCTCTTAAAATGATAGCTACTTCCTGACTCCGTAAGAACCAGTTTCGAACCTGACTTTGATTTGAAAGATATTAATGTTTTGATGATTTTCTATAAATATGGACTAAGAATGTAGCCACTAATGTGTTTACGAGTTTTGTTTAAAGTAACCCACGTAGGTTTCGACACCACATGTCCCAGTATGGGACCTGACTGGGATTTGATGGAGATGAATATTCTGATTATAACTGTTATGATAATTTGATGAAAGATAAGGCTTATGAAATTTTATCAAGTTTTGACCTAGTGACCTAATTTTTTAATACCAAGGTAATAATTGTCGAGATTTGATTGAGATGAGTGTTCTGATGACGATTGGATGTTCAATATGGCCTATAGGTTAATCACGACATGACTTTAATACTTTTGAGGCAAACTTTTTGAAACATGCAGTCTTACATCTTCCTATGGTGGTTATCATTGTCATATATTTTGTATGGAATCCATCGCACCCTGCCTTATATTTGGCTCTGGACGATATATATTAACTTCGTGTTCAGGTGTCCAAAAAGGTAGTGAATACATTTGTTTAATATAGTCGTCCGGAATCATACCAAACCGAAGAATTAATACGACCCCAAAATCGCTAAAGTCTTACTCTGTTTATAGGCATCCTCTAGCACGAAGGCTATATGTATAGGATATGGTACCCAGATCCTACCATCATCTTCCGTGTAATACCATTCTACGTACTGAAAATTTATAAAAGCACATACTTGTTAACATTGCAATTCTAATAACAAAGATAATTAAGTTTCGTTACAGGAATAATATCTGCCGTTCGTTAAGTATTATCTGAGTCTGCATGTTATGCTAATACGCACAACAGTTTGAATATAGAAACATATTCACCAAAACTTGTACACATATCATTGAATAGTTTTTATTCGATATCGTTTAAACTTTCTTTGGAACAAGCATCTCTTTCTTTCACTTAATCGCTTTGCCAAATTTCAAAGTTCGCGCCATACATTTAATATATAATTAGAAAGGACCAGTGGTACTGGTAGGTTACAGAAAAAACGCCGTGATATAGCTGATTTCTTTTTTGAAAGCTGCGTAAGACACTAGATAAACAAACAAACAAAAGTTCATCAAATAAATATGCGTAACAGAATACCATCTGCATAACGTTTCCAACTTTCTTTTGTCTTTCATACGATCTCAGCTCTCTTATTGTGTCAAGAATCTTTGCGTGGCATTTCTTAACGTTTTCTCCCATGCCCCGTAATTGAATCTTCGTTAATTGTGATTCTATTTTTACATTCGATGTATAGCCTTCGCCAATTTCAAGAAGCATTTTCTGAAAATTAAATTGCGACTGTAGGTTTTTCTTATATGTTAAAAAGCAAAAAAAAACACACAATTAAACCGTACTTTTGAATAGATTCAAGTTGGCTTTCGTGAACAATGTAAATCTAGATCAGACTGTGCATCCGCACTGTCTGAATAAGATATAAAGTGTTCACATACTACGTACACATGTTTGTGTTATGTTTATGTCAACGTGTGTAAAACCATATACAATGATGCATTATGTACCAGCTTATTCTAAGCTGGACTATTCAGAAAATTTCTAGCTCATCTTTTGATAGAATATAAAGAAAAAGAAAACCGTGTATACCTATTCGGTGCACGCACTGATTCAAAATCGAGGAGGCACATTATACTTATTGATTCAGCATCCAGGAAACATATAAATATCTGGAGTATAATGAATTGTAAGTACTAGTTTTAACTAACCAGACTCAAACTAACTATCAACGATATACATGATTGTGATTGTAAGAATAAACAAAGCCATAACGAGTTTCAGTGATTATTATACAATTGAAGATTCCATAATGTTGGTTTTCTCGCTGGACGAACACCAAGTAAATAAAACTGTTTAATACAGCTGGAAGACATAAGTGTTTAAATTTGTTTTTGTAGCAAAGCTTTAATAAATACTTACCTTGTTAGCTTCTTGGTCCAGTATTGTTCTGTAGTCAAACGTTTTATCTTTCATTAACTCGATATCGACTGATTTCGTGTTGTCCTCAATTATCCTCCTAATGTCACTGACAGCACGTTTTTCTTCATCTGGGTTGTCGGAGACGATTTGAAACAAGACAAAATCCTTCACTTTTCTGGCTTGATCGTCACCCATATTTTCTTCATTGTCATAGTTGTCATCCTCGTATTCATCTGTATCGGTTAAGGGACAAAGCATTTGTAATATTTCATGCAGCGCAAAATGCACAAGAAGGATTTCTTAAATCGGTATATATGAACAGATAATGATTTGTTCTGTAGTTACCAGTACTAAATGCTTACAATAATGACATGAGGGCATGGCTAAAATCATTTTTATTTTACGGAAATAAGTTACCTAATCTCTAAATTCAGTGTTTATAAAAAAATATATTCTTTAGAAAAATGAACATATTTATGAAGTTTATTACGATTTGGCTATAAAACAATGTCATAGTCAGCTGGTAAACAAACCAGTTCTAGTATAGGTTATTTATACAAGGGCACTACACTATGTCCGCCGATGTTACAATAGAACTATATCATTTAGTCCAAAGTTCTTCCAAGTATATAATGATTATTGAAAGAAACATACACTTAAGATGTCTTTTATTTGAACGCCGCTGTTTCATCACGTCTGCAAAAACCTGGGAAAACAATATTATGGATCAGCAAACTTTGGGACACGAATGGCTTAACTATGAAAAATATAAGAGCTACATTTCTTTTTTCAAACTGGTGTCAAATAAAATGGCACATAAACAGTAATTTATGTGAATAACTGGCATCGCAGTTTAGAACGATTTTAAAGCTATACGCCAACATCGTTCAAACGTTTTGGAATATATACATGTTGGTGTGGATCTTTATTCCAGCGTTTGTGTCACAATTCTAAAACAGTCTTACTATAATCCGGAATACAGTAAATATTTTTCTCAAATGTCTCTCATGTCCTAAACGGAATCTCGTCAAACGCTTAATGTATAGCTTCAAATAAAATGTTATATTCATCAGATATTCGTCAATTTTGAAACCAAGAGAAAGTAAATCACATCTTTATAAAAAGTCCGTAAATGTTTAGAAACCATAAATTTCACACATGCCACATGATATTAAAGAGAATAAAAACCTTTATCAAATACCGTTTAAATCCACAACTGTGTTTAATCTTATTAAAATTGTGTAAAAACTCTACAGACCAGTTTAAGCATCCTAATTTCATGAAAATACACCACCCAAGCTTACATCGTTAACATTCAAGTCCATAACTATGACTTAACATCAAATACTAGGTCACTTGATTGACTTTCCGAGTAACCACTTTGTAAAAGCCGATGTTCATGACAGTTCAACAAAATAATCATTGACATCAAAATGCAATCATTCTTGAAAATGATACATATGGGATGCAAAACAAGGTAACAATGTAAATCTTTAGAAATGCATTGTAAACATTATGAGGGCTATTTTTCACCCGAATTAAAAAAGATAGTTCCAGAATAAAAAGAAAGAAAATGAAAATATTCCATTTCGGTCAGTGTACATACGGTGTGAATACATATTTCTTATTAAAAAGAGATACACACTTACCTTATTTACATCTGTTGTTAGTGGACACAATACAAGTGTAATCGTACAACTGTAGTCAGGGCTAGTTTCGCCAAATCGTCGAGCTGCACTGTTGAAACAAACAAATGTGACTACAGTGCCTAATCCAAAGCACATAACGTATGTACGTTAAGAAAGTATTTAAGACACTAGAATAGAAGGATAACACTTGACATTGCTTTTAAAGGTGCTGAACTCCAGCTGGAGATCAAAGTTTTGAAATGTTGCAAATATTGCTAATAGTGACAACAAAGTAAGTAATAAATGGTTTAAACATTTTTTGGCAACAGAAATTGAAAAAACAGTCAATTAAAAGTCAATTAAAATGTACAAATTTTGGCTGACTGGGTATGTCTACCCAGTAAATATGAAGCATGCATATCAGCATTTAGATGCTTATTGTACTGGAAAATTAAATTATTACTCTATTTATATTTCAAAATTATGATTCTAATACTCCAATATAATCTGGAGTTCAACACATTTACTATTTAATAAAACTATATGGTATGCTGATATTTGCAAATTCGTAATTAAATACATTTAGACGTGTTTATATGTTATTAAAACAAAAACGTACTCGTATACCCCATTGGCCACCATGTGAGAGTCATACCGGTAACCTCCTGTTCCAATCGAGGGAATGGCGATGGAATGTAGTCCTAAATTCTTCATCATATGAAAGCAGTTGGACATCTTTGTTCGTATCATCTGAAATTGTAAACAATGTTTCGTATTTTAATTTTTGTCTTTAAACCCTCAATTTGCGTTATATACTGACTACCGCTAGTTCATAATTCATTATGTTTCAGTATATTTGTTCACTATATGATTATATACCCACATCTCTATTTACAAACACTTTTAAAAAGATATAATACGATCATCCGTTCGCAATATACACAGATATACTAATCACGATAGCAAACAATTTCAATGACATTTCCCTACGAATACAACTGCTGTGCCGTAAAATGAACAAAATCCGGAAATTACAAAGGAACATTACGGGAATTGGCATTGACAATCACACTAGGCGTTTAATTTCATTAGACTGTACGTTGTGCATCATGCACCCCGATATATTAGATCATTGAAACGTCCAGTTTTTGGAAGGATTCAGCTTCTCACGTATTTCTAAACGAATTAATGCAACTGTTTCTAACGTAAATGTTAACGTATTAACTTTTCTCACACTTGAACGACACTGATACATACATAGTGTAATCAGACACTCAACGTAAGTATACAGTACTATGTTTCTTAATACATAATCACATTAATCTGTAAAATGGATACTACCAACATCAGATTACGTTCTTGAAATCTCCATTCTTGTCGATTGAAAATACATTTCATCGAAAATTAAAAATATATAATTACCGGGAGGTAGCGACACATATCATAACAGTATTAAAACATTTTGAAATTCAACATGCTACGGTTTGAACAAATAAGCATACGATACCCTCTGTTTATCGGAGCTTCCCCATTGTGGAAGAACAAAGTGAAACACTTTCTGACATCTAAGGTTGTATCCCTCCGTTGCTGCAATATCCCCAATCAGGACTTTATTCGGAAAGTTCAAACATTCATTCTGAAGGTCTGAGCCAGCTACTCGTATCAACGACGATGGAATTTCGCCATTCAAATTAGGAAAGCTCGTTGTTGTGTTGAGTATAACATCTGCCTATATGTTAAACAATTTGTTGGCTAGAATGCAAACATGTATACACAAGTACGTGTTTGTACTGGATTCATATAAAGCTACAATTTCTTTTATCTTTAATTCATTTGTCAAAATAACTACGGTAAGATATCATGAAGTTATGTATGATCTTCTTTATCTGAGTCTATAAAAATATAATTTTATATTTAAAGGACACCCTTTGTTGTTGTGTTATGTCTCAATTCATTTAATGGATTTAATATACCGCATTCATGTTCATGTGCCTTTGTGCTTTCTTTCGTATGTAAGGATCTACGATTATAAATACAAATAGCACCAATGAGTAGAATAAACGGTTGGCACGTTTAAAATCAATGTAGTATTTCTACTTTTTATATTTTAATGTAAAATTAAGTTTATATACATATAAATGTGAATGCCTTTTTCATTTCTGATTTACGACGAGTTCTGAAGTTCTTTAGTTATATCAAGCGTAACCTAATGTCCAGTGCAGAAACTTCTGTTATACGAAATTCAGCAATGTTTTTATATTTTGCATTGAAGAAAGAAAATGCTTTATAGAAGGCCTAAGCTGAAATTATTGATTCATATACGTGTGTCTTTGTCACCTTCTGTTATGTTCTATACTTTATATGTATGTATGTGTGTGTGTGTGTGTGTAGGGGCCGGAGGCCTTTGTACAATAAACTAAAAAAAACACCAAGATAAACGATTCATCCTGTCAATGGCAGATCACAACTTCTGTATGTTTTAATAAGCATTTACTATGATCGATCGCTCACAGGTCTCCTTCTCTCAACTACAACTTCATATAATCGCTTATTTAATTACTTCATGCTCCTAATGAGTACCGTCAGTTGGTAGCGGTTGTATTTGAAAGGATTAACATTGTATTTGAGCTTAAATATTGTGAGCCTCTTCATGTCTTTCAGGTTATATTATGTCTTTAATGTGTCCAATTATATTATAGACAGACTATTTTAAACTACCAATTAAATCTTAATTAAATTAATGAAGCTTCAATTGTGACTTGAGTATAAGGAATGGTCCGAAATGCTAACTCTCGAATTTTAAAAGGACTCAAACCCAAGATATGTCGATTCAGATCTTACATAGAAAAAAGAGTTTCAAAGCTACCCAAGGAAATGTCAAATAAATATTAAAGAAGGACATGGACTAATGTAAACACAGTTGATCCTGGGTATAAAACCACCAAGGGGAAGGCAACAGTCTGGTCTTTGTATACAGGTGGTATTTGATGGCAGGGTCATTTAGGCATAAAATGATTAATTGGGAAGCTAAATGTGTGGTTGTTATAGACAGGTAGTATTCCAATGCAGCTTAGCGAAGGTAGAATTGTACTCCAATTACCTGGGCATTCTCAAGATTTCCGTAAGATATTTCAACCTTCGTATTGGAATTCGGCACACGCCAAGAATCTTGTGAGCTAACAGGTGCAGTATCATCGTCTGAAATACACATAAATGCGGTTTCTACCCTTTATTGTTTGATCGGCTGTATTTTGAATAGGTTTCAATGATATGATGTTAAACTCGTGCTTATCTCAAAAGTGTGACAATCAATGATATTTGCAAGTAAGATACTCAAATGCTTGTTTTTAAATTTACCTCCAAATAATGATAATGATAACAAATTAGTTTATTTTAATCAAGTATCATTGTCAAAACACCATACAGAGTAAATTTTAAATGGCATTGTTGAAATGGACACCGAATGATAAGTTCTTGTGATGCCCTCTTGTATTACGGTTGACTAGTGTAAGCTACAGAAGAACGTGCTAAAATAATATACTTGTCGATTCCTGTTGCTGTAAAGGTTGTCCATCCTGTTTTCCAAAATATACAACGGTTTCTCTAGGAAATGTCTGGAAAAGTAGGTTAATGTGTTAATGAGAACGATCTATTCAATACTACCTAGTAGGTCGGAATACATTTATATGAACTGCAAGAGTGTCATGAGTGCGCTCAGTTTATCAAAATAACTACAGTATGGACGGGCAGTTCTTTGTATGAACTTTGTTAACATAATTTTGAATATGTTCCTTTTATCTGGGTATCAATTAGCGAAACGTATTATTTTATACAAAGTGAACTCTCGATATTATAAGTAACACATTGGAAATGAAAGCAACTGCTTTGATTGAAAGGAAGCCCTGCTTAAATATGTTACGGAAAACGATTCTTATGAAGCTTGTTCTTGTATTTATAAACACTTTTGAATGTCCGCCAATTCAAAAAGTGTTTAACTTGTTTCTTCAAGTAGTTGGTCAATGAAAATTGCGAACCTGTAACACCATAGGCACCCGTGCGAACATGATGATTTTTATGGTATTGACACAGGTAAATGGACGTCTGTTGAAATCTCTTATGGCTTCGAACATCTTGTTTGCTACTAATACATCTGGATACTTGAAGCCACCAGTTCCTATTGTAGGAAAGGCAATGGACCCAAATTTGTCGGAATTAGCTTTCTCGAGACATGATATTACGTAGTCGTATACTTTCTGAAATAACAGAAACGTTGTCCACAAATAAAGTTTCCCAAGAATGATATCACATATGACTGCGAATCTCTACCCTTCTGCTGTGAAGTCTATGCCGCCAGTATAGACCCAGGCCATATTTCACAAATTAGAAAAACAGTTTTATTTATTAATTAAATTTTGAAAAGCTTAAGGAACAAACGTTTTTATTTCATGTTAAGGTTGAGCACTTTATAAATTGACTACTTGTATTGGTAACGGAGTGATCTAAATGGATATCCATACCAACACAAACAACTAATGTAACACGCGTCAGGTTGGGGACACTTGAGAACAGTACAGTGTGATTAAATACTTCAATATTGAAATAAGAAATAGAATACATAAGCCGGAATAAATAAAAAGAAAATACTCTTTGTTGGTTTAATATTGTTTCAGAAATATGTTTGCCTAATATTTAATATCCCGACAATATAATTGTGGAACTTAAATAACGACTACAATTCATTTATAACTGCCTATAAAAATCGTCTAATTCTACCTGTCCCTGTTCTGGTCTCTTATATTCATCTAGTTTTAACACATATATCTTCTGGCATTGTAAACGGGAGCCCGGTGCTGTGGCAATACTATCGGCTGGGTATTCTTGATACTTGTTCTTGATATGACTCTCGATTTCGTTCCCTCCTGCATGCTTAATAGCACTTGAAATCTCTCCATGCAACGACGGGAAAGTTGATGAAGTACACACAATAACGTCAGCCTAAAGATACATAAACAATCGCAAGTGGAAAGAATCATTGTATTATTGTTTAACTATTTATCATGTAGATTTCAAATTAATAAAAAGTTAGAATACAATTAAACAAATACTTAATAAATCAACTCACCTTGCTCTTTTCTATGTAGCCTGTTTCTAGTTCAAGTTTAGCCATGTGGTTAATTCTATATATCCTTTTATTGCACTGGACTTGTGTATTCCGTTCATTGTGTGCATTATTGTCCCCGTCACTCTCTTCTGTTTGTGATTTATCTACAAGAAAGAAAATAGTAAAATTCAGACAGATTGCTGACGGATACCTGATTGCGTTATACTTTGAATATACTCTATATACATTATTCCATTAAACGTGCACATCATTATATTGGCTTACACTGCCTGTGACACTTAAAAAAGGCTTAAGTGTTCTCTCTCTGTAACCAAACAACTTAATCAAATACGTAGGTGTCATCGTGTGCCGATGTTTCGTACGGATTCTTAAATTCTGTATACAGTTTGTGTCAACAGATACTTATCCCAACTGCCGAACTGTCAACATGTATGATTTAATGTTGTCGCCCTTTTTCTGACATGTTTTATTCGACAATATCAAAAACTCTATTATGTTTCAAAACTACTCGATGCCATCTGTAGCTAATAGCAGCTAACGTTCTTCGATCATTTTACGAACATTAAAAACTTCATTCTTTATAGTTTGTCTTCAGCAGTTTACGATATCAAGAAATCCTTTTAATTACTGCATAGATACAATATAGTTAAGTCCTCAACTAGCATAGCTCTGATTTACCTGTTTTAGAGCCTTGACGGATTTTCAGCGCAAAATAACTGAACACACTATGGAAGTGGGATCCATAACTCAAAACAAGCATTTTATCATAATTGGTTTTGTTTCTGTATTTTCTTGCATTATTTTATTTTCCCCATTACTTATATATTGTTTTAACATAAAACGACTACATATAGTATAATTATTAGGAACCCGGTGAAGCAAACACATTTACATACTCTCACTAGTTTCTTGGATGACCACTTCCAGTCTATGTGGCCTTTGTCTAAACATGTGTTCTATCACTTTCTCAAACGCCTGTTTAAAATAGGAAAAACAAACTCAAATATATGAACAGGTAATCGCTCGGAAAGGTTCACATGCATTTATAATAGGAACACGATCAATGTGGACCTACATGAAGAAGCCATTTTTAAACAAATCACACTTACTACTAAATTGCTGAATGTTGTAATAATACTTACCAATTATCTTTGCACCAAACATAATGCATGAATACATTGTTATATTTGTTAACATAACTCGTTTTAGTTTTAACTTGATATGAGAGGAAATACATTTGTGCGCAGGAAAATAAATAATAATAAGGGTTTTAATTAGGTGATGTCTTGAGCCAACGATTTGTTAACAGCAAACGACAATTTGACGGTCCAAATCACCAAGTTTAAAACGAAATAACCACTGATTTACTCACAGTGGAGCAGGCGACATCAGTCTTGAATATTACGATCTTGATGGTCTCTAGCGACGAGTTGATATGTTGTTTCATGAATTCCCCCACTGTGCGTACCATTGCCCGTGCTACCGTGTCCTGATCATACCCCATATCATATGTGCCAATTGTGGGAAATGCAATTGACCGGATATTACATCGCAATGCTTCGTGTAGGCATGTCCTTGTGTAAACGCCAACGTTCTTAAAAACAATAAGAAGTAAGTAATAAAGTTGGTTTGTTTGGTGTTTTGAGCAACTTTCAACGTAAGTTAGCAGTACTACCGGTCTTTATAAGCCTACTTCAGCAAATCAGTAGTAAATTTAACCCCATTATCCTGAGCACCATTCATATGTCTTGTTGTAAGCCGTTACTACCGATCTTAAAGTAATTCGGGTGATTCGGGCGGGGAACGAACCCGAACCATACCGCCTCCGAGCCACTAAAACACTTTATCTCATTGACAGTAGATCTAAAAGAAAGTCTGATATGTAGATAGTACTTGACAGTATAAAGCTGCCCCTGACCTTTTTTACAAGAATTCATAATATTTTAATATATAGAAACTTGACTTAAAAAACGGAAACTGTGTCATTTATCCCACCAATTTTATTTAAAATAATCAGAATCGTGACGAAAATACGTGTATGCTGTAATAGTATAATATTAACTAGCACTAAGATCAAGATCACATAACTGCTATTGAGTAATATCACACTTTAAAGTTGAATTGTGACAATCGCAACAATGCTAACAGAAACAACAACAACTAAAAATTTACATAGTCAGTTTTGTACAGCCCGTTGACTTTGTATTCCTTACTGCAAACCAATTAACCTACATCCGTTTAACCGCCAAATATATAGTTCCATCAGTGATGCAGAGACACCGTTAATAATAATCATGTCAGTGCTACTTTGGTACCGGATTGATACTAAGATTTGAGATTTATTGAGATAATATCTACATAGAGTAGAAAATATTATCTTTCTTCATGATTGGGCAGATAATAAATATCATTGCGTGTTCTATAACTCGCATAATAAATTAAATCAGGGTTTTCAATAACGACCGGCACCCGGCGAATCATTGCCGTTTCGATTTGTCAAAATCTCCGGTTCAAATGTGCAACAATAAAAAAAAACTTAAAGGTGTTTCTTGAAATATATGAATAAATAGTGAAATGACTTATGCTTTGTTTAGGTGTCTTCGACAAGGTCCGCGTCTAAATTTCCGATTTTTATCAAATCATTTGAAAGCTTTAAATTACGACGACTGGCAAACGCTTGCTAGTCAATGTACTAACGCTAGTTTATAAAGCGTTTAGAATACTTTGATTATAGCAGAACGAATACGGAACAAATAAGTTTTGCAAGATTGAAGAAGAGAAAAAATGATCATTTCTTTCGGCCGAAATTAGGTAAACGGCCCCGTTTGATGCGTTTTGTTTCGTTCATAGAGTTGATTACTTACAGATGACTGAGTTGGTGATGGAAAGCACATGACAAACTAACATTATTCTACTGTCAAAAGAAGCAGCTTTTCTCAAACTTACCCGCACCAGAGTGCACTATTATTGAAAATCGCAAGGCCTACACAGAGATACTGCTTGTTACTTTGCAGGACTTTCTATACGATCGCCACTACAGTGCCATCGGTGCTTTGATTCAATATGTAATTGTTAAAAAGCAAGATTAATAATATAGTACTGTATTGAAACATGGGATTTATACCATACCTTTATGTTTATCTTAGATGCACCACATAAAGGTAATACAACAACCTGCACTATCAAGATTGTTTATGATTCGAAGATTATGTATACTACAAAACAACTGCCCTTGTCAGCTCCATAAATTAATCATAACTTAAATTGAAAATAAAGCAAAGGAGAAGTACGTTACAGAGTGATCTTTCACATACGTACTTAATCTATTTATTAAATCTGCACGAGGACACAACATGTACTCGTGCTTTACAACTTAAATGGGAAATAAATACATAAAAAGATAAGTCGTAAGAACCAGAGTCGTAAGTTAATCTTCCACATAGAACAACAAACAGCCATTCATGGTTTAATGTCACCGATATTTATCATATCTAAGACACGTAACACAAAGTAATTTTAGAAATAATTGCTATTCAGTCACTAAATATGATTTCTTGCCTTTTCTCCAGCGTGTTTATCCCAGGTTCCAAGTTTAATATGGTATATATTATTACAGGGTAAATAGCCCGCCTTTGTACTGACTAAAGTTCCATCAGGCACCTGCCCTTTACCAAATGCTTCTCCCGATTGACGATTTAGATCGAACAAGACACCGGCTGCTTTGTGTAATGCATCGTTTATATTTCCAGACGGGGCTGGGGCTGTTTTCGTCGTGTTTACCAGGACATCGGCCTGTTGTCGATCATTACAAAATAAATACATATTATATGAATGTGTTTACAATGTAAGATTATAATATATTGCATTGATCCTGTTAATTATTTACGTTTAGTCCATGCTGCTTTTAAAAAAACAACGTTGAATACTAGCAAAAACGACGAAGATACTATTTTGATATCGTTAACTCTTTTTCGAAGAAAAATATAATTATTAATTGAAACAAATATTAGAAAGATGTGTATGCCTAATATGTTAACTAATATGATTAGCCTCTGGCAGTGTTGGGTCTTAGCGCAGCTGTAGAGTATACATGTTACATGCGTTATTACCGTCCACATACATGTTAAACATACCGAAATGCACCTTTCGAAAACAATGGATGTGTTGGCTGACTAATGTTATGCTAATATGTATTTACATGGTGTCATTAAGATCACAAATAGTTAGAAGTGACGTTATCAAATGCAACATCATATTTACCAACTTTATGAACAATACATCTTGAGGTTGTGTCGATATGTGCAATGCAATGCAATAATTAATCGACAAATATAGGTATACCCTTCCGCGGATTTTGCCATCACGATACATACCGTCGTTTTCTCTATCTCTCCCCAAACAATAATGATATTCTTTTTGCCTGGTAACGGTACTGTCCGTGTGCCTTTTCTCTCTACCTTTAACTTGTCACTCGAGTTGTTGGCCATTATACCTATTCAATTGTACATTAAATCAACCTAACAGAGTAGAATAAAGTTACGACTCTTACCATCTTATCTCGTTGAAAAAACGATAAATCACTAAATACAAATATCTATTTGATTCATACCAATCAAACTGTGCTTCCTCGTGTCACGTTAATGTACATTGGATATATATATATATGTGAAGAATAATGCTCAACCAAAATAAGATCATTCATGAAGTAGACTTGATTCAGGTTTTCACGTTTGTGTTATTGGGTGTAACGTCATTTCCAATAGTATACCAGTTATATCACGTTGACAGAGTACTATTCATACACCATGGTTGACAAGCCAGTACTAGAAAAAACATTGTGTCTTGTCCAAGGACAAGGACACTCTATCACAGCGGAATAGAACGTGTTCACGTACCAAAAGTGTTATATATTGATCTGTACTTTGTATATATACACGGGTTAAGTGAAGATAGTGTGTGCTAACTTAAATGAACTTGGAATCAAATTAATTAAAGTGAATTGTTTACATGATAAACAAGAAGTGTTTATGAAATCTCCATGTAGCAAATCATTGGGCCAAAGTCAACGTTACGGTCAAAACATCGAACATGTTTGTATAACAAGTAATGAATCCGCCCACTTAACACGCCCACTAAATAATCAGCTATTGTAGTGTGGTATATACACCAACCTACGATGGAAGCCTTAACTCTGACAAGTCAATGGCAAATACCAAGATACAAACAGAAAGATTGTTATTAGAAACTCTTTATCCCTTTGTAATATAACAGAAAATATCAACATGAGTACCTTTTCCAACCCTGATATTTTCGACAGGCAGGTGGAAGCAGCTTTTTCCAAAAATCTTTTCCATCTGTTCTTGCATCTCCCTAACAGCAGCAGCATTAACGTCATAAAAAAATACTTCCCTTATGCTTTTAAAGTCAACGAGCTTAGTTTTAAGCGTTCTTAGTACGATCTAATTATAGAAACACATATAAACGTTAACATGTCATGCACAGTATCGTAAGCGTGATAAAGCAATGTATGTAATCAAAAATATTAACTTCAAGTTTGATGTTAAATGTTACTCATCGACCATGTGTTGAAACACGTTGAATTGCTTTATGGTAATCACACATTCAATAAGTTATTATCATCAATTTGATGAACTTTCTCCCATGATTCATACATTTGTGGTATTCCACGTCAGAATTTATTTTGAGAAACATAATACATATGAGGGTATCAGTAAAGGCAACTTAACATTATTGCTCATGTCGAGCGTATCTATGAATGAAAGTTTATCAAACGTTAATATTGACTAATTTATAGTATTGTAAAGGAAATAATTTGTACCTTCGCTATTTCATTACGTGGAAATGAAAATGACCCATTCCCTATGACTGGAAAACCAACGGAACGTAACACGCATTCCTCTTTCACCATTGCTTTCAGTACGTTTGTAATGATCTCGGTAAGAATACGTTTTTCATTCGCACTTCCTCGCGCCCGCATCGGTCGAACAGCGTGAAGTATTTTCAGAGGATTCAGATTACCCGCTGTACTAACGAACACCTCCCCTTCTGGAAGTTCGCCATGTTCGAGGATGTACCTTCTGCAGGCATTTTGTATTGCTCTGCCACCTGTTAATAGAGTACAAAGCTCTAGATCATATCCATTTTAATTTAACAATCGATCCCATAGTCAAGTACGCATTTCATATAGATTGAGATTGAAACAATTATAAACAATAATCATTAAGACAGCAACATTATTGAAAACGTATAATTATAATGGAAATAATTTAGTACATACCTTTATTAATTATCCGTTTTGCCAATTCACCTTTGTGTTCCAGCTTTTCATCAACAATATTTACAATTGCATCTACAGCAAAATTAGGTCTAGTAAGGTCTGCTGTACCGGTTAAAATAGCTTGACCTGTTTCTAGCAGAGCAATGCAATGGATATTTCGCCCTTTCATTTCGTTTTTCGTTGCTGTATGTATGAAACAGTTGTGTATAACCTGCAGTTCCTTCAACCACTCTCGATTCTCCCCTTGATCAAAGAAAACGTCGATTCCATGTTCTTCCGCTTCAATCCAGCTCACATTAATTTTCTCTGTGAAATGCTTGACAACCAGTTTCACGTTTTCTCTTATATCGAAATTTCCAAAAACGTTCAGTTCCTTTCCGTCTTTATCGATAATAAGGTTTTCTTTCTGGTCAATTTCCATTAACCTCATTTTATCTTCAAGTGCATCAATATACTTGCTTTTAAACAGTTTGTCTACGAAGAAGGGTGCAACTAAGACTCGTTCCTTTCTCACAAGACATGGTACAAGCTTTGACTGAATTTCATCAGAAACAATACCTACATATTCTTTTGGACACGTGAATGTAACGGAAACATGAGATTTATGTGTTTCATAACACAAATGTAACAATGGCCCAAACTTTGAAGCTACTTCTTGTATTTTAATTTCAAGCTCATCTTGTTTTGATTCAGCGCTGCCTTCAAGTTTCAATTCTTCCTTCTGTACAAGGCTAATTACAGCTTTATATATATCATCAACTACTCTGCCAGCACCTGCGCAGAGGACAACAACTGTATCCCCTTTTACCTTCGCATAGCAATCATCATACGCTTTCATCAATATGTCAATTTCGTCTGCCATTATTTGAGTCTTCAATATGTTAGCAATTTCTTTGCTTCCAATCGGGTATCTCTTTACACTTACCTTCAGTAATGCTTCTGTGATCTCATCAAGTGCTTTTTCAACACTTTCTTTAACCCCCGTAACCTTCAATTGATGGTTTGTTATGTCAACGTCTATGTCAATGTCGAACTTCGAAGCCAATTCTCTTGAAAAGCCAAACTTTTCGAAAGCCACAAGTTGATAATCATCGGTTACTTTTTTGACCGTAGTATCTTTGACAGGAGGCGGTTTTATTCCATCAATTCTATCCACACATTTAGAAAGAGTTTCACAGTCGTAGCCAACAATTGTTAAAGTAAACGCATCTGCATTCTGTATGACAAGAAAGTCGTCGTACTCTACATGGATATCACACGCTTCTTGCCAGAATGACTGATATACTGTTCTTTCAATTATCTTAACCGAATCAACTGTGTGGGAAAAGGTGCTGGTTGCGACTTTACTCCAGTTAGTTTCCATTACATGAACAGGGTCATGTTGGCAATCAAATTTCAGTTTAGCTTTATTAGCTCCCCAGCTCATCTCGGCGCAAATGCGTTCTTGTAGGTCTTTTTTTATTTCATCCTTTTGAAAGTTTTTAAAAAAAGTCTAACTTTAATGGATCAATGTCCACAACCACCACGTCTATGCTGATGTCGTATCTCTCGTTTGGGAGGTTTTCTATATGTTCATAGTACCTTGTAATCACCAGTGACTGTACTCTAAATGGTCTAAATTGTCTAAATGTGTCGACCATCACCTTTACCTCTGTCAAGATTTATGAAAAGCATACACGTTATTTAAAATTCTAATGAAAACAAGCAGTGTTCACAAAATGATAATAAACCGTAATTGAAAACAGCTTATCAATAATTGCCATCTGTGGTCAATTACAAATAAAAATGCATTCCTAGTTCATGTACATGTAACGGCGTACGAGATCAGGAGATATTGACTGTATATGTGCAATTAAATCCACGTGATTAATCGTTAAGAAGACATCCTTTAAATAGCTTCGCACTGTTATATGGTAAATCATATTTTCTGTTACGAACTAATTACAAAGATAAATGTTCAAACATGGCAATTATGCAATGCATACATATAAACGGGTTGTATGTTTATGTTAATTTACCATATGATCTACTCAACAACTTTTCTAACATCACGCTTTGAATTTCATAGCTAACTTAGTAATGTTCCGGGATATTTTAGTTAAAATTGGACACAAACCACTCAATATTTTAGTCTATGAAAACGTAACAACTATAACAATCGGTCTCAATTTATTAAACTTTGACTGTTATGCTGATGTTGTCTGAAAATAGAAAAGTCGCAAAAGAGCACATTTATATCCAGTATAACCGCAGAATGTCCTAATGACTACTCGTTTGCTTAACTGAACGCACTGTTTCCGTAGCTCTATCCTGACGTATGAATGTTAAATGTGAAATAGTAGGTAAGAGCAATTCGCTAATGTGAGCAGCTTAAACTGAGGCACGAGCGTTGCAATGCTTTTAATGACAATGCCAAGGTACCTAGTGACCTGAAACTGACAGCCAGATAAACTTACCTCAGTGATGGATGGACAAAAATACAAGGATTAAAAATATGCTTATCTCTGATTCTTGTCCGTGACGCGAACGTTAACATGTACAGTGGCATTGTCAGTAAGTCCCCAAAATGCCAGACGAGGTTCAAAATGATAAAGAAATACCTTTAGCGGAACCCAGCTGCATTACACACCATTGCTCCTCAGAATTGTGCATATCTTCCCTCAGTTCAGGTTGGAATGGTATATTGTTTGTGTTTATCATGTTTGTGAAGTATCTATAGATGTGCTGACAACTCGCATCTGCTGGTAGATTGGTAACGAGAACAGAAAGTGTCGACTGTATACCAACTATGTCAACAATTTTCCATACCTCATCGTCTTTCCAAGACCTCCTGAGAAAGTTCATATCTGGTCGGATAGAGAAATGGTAAATAACTATTTATCAAAGGATGATGCTATATGTTGAAATAAAAAAGATCAATTCTTGAATGAAAATTGCAAAATAAGTTGCACAAATTTAGATTCCTGATGAAATTTGTTTAGTGTTCATGCTATATAGTTCGCTATAAGCACTTACAATGTTGTTTTGTTCGAATCGAAGAACATTGCAAAATAAGGATATGTAATGTGAACGCATTTGTAGGAAACAGGTGTTGGACAAAGTGAGGCACCAGAGGACGTTGCTCCCTTTGAGCAATTTCTTATTTAAAATATCGACTCTTAGCAATAATTGTACTTTCATTTTCTAAAGAAAGCTTTTAAATCTATGCCATAGATAATAAGCAATCTGTTATGTATACGTGTTGTATGGTAAAACGTTAAACCTGTTTGAATAAACGATTATTTAGTTTACTTTGCTTCTTGTCCTCAGGGAATTCTATCAATGCTGTATACTTCTTTCGTCCAAAATGAATGGTCACATTATCACGACATTTCGTATTAATGAAATCTTTTAGGTGACTTTCTGGAATTTCCTTACGTTCCCATTCAACTACGATCAGATGGCTTTTCAACAGAACATTATCTGTAAAATAATTAAACACACTCATTTAGTCCAAATGTACGGTGGCACAGAGATGACATGTGTATGTTTTTATTTATCTCGTGCGCACGACATACTAAGTCGTGCGCACGTGATATTATGTCGAGCGCACGAGATACTATGTCGTGCTCACGAGATAATAAAGTCGTGCGCATGAGTTACTAAGTCGTGCGCATGAGATACTACGTCGTGTGCACGAGATACTAAGTCGTGCGCACAAGATACTATGTCGTGCGCACGAGATAATTAAGTCGTGCGCACGACATAATTAGCCAATTAGAAAACACTTTACATACATAAATGTTGTTTGAAAATGGCTGTTAGCAGAAACGCTTTTTTTGTATTATAGTTTAATGCAGGGTCACCCATTCTCAAACAATATTCATGTATGTAAAGTGTATTCGGATTGCCCAATTATGTCGTGCGCACGACTTAATTATCTCGTGCGCACGACTTATTACCTCCTGCGCACGACATAGTATCTCGTGAGCACGACTTAAGTATCTCGTGCGCACGACTTAGTATCTCGTGCGCACGACTTAGTATCTCGTGCGCACGACTCAGTAACGAGATAAACAAAAACGTACACATGTCACCTCTTTGCCACCGTACAAATGTCCTTGATTTAAACATTCATATGTGTATTTACGTGTTCACAGGTGAATAGAATAATGGTATTTTGATAGTGCTGATAACTATCTATACCAAACATAAACGGAGACAACACTGGTTCTTATTGCCGAAGAGGCCTCTCAACATTGTAATTTAAGTAAGGCTATCTTGAAACCATACTAGCTTTGTCTAAGTAAATCATATTTGCATAACTCTTAAAATATTAGTTAAATTTAAAAAAAAAAATGCCGAATTGATGTAAACGTTGTTTGACCGCGGATTCGGAATCCAGCATTAGGTCCATTCTTCTCGACAAATAGGTAGACATTACTTTTTTATGAATGTTCGTGTGTCCGTTAAGATAAAAAGCCTGGATAACACGAACATTTAAGCCGTTCCACGACAAAACCTACATGTTGGATTCTGCGTAATGTATCGACCTGGATTAGCCTGCGCAATCTGCGAAGGCTAATCCTTGCCAACACTTTCCGTCTCAGGGAGATAGAGATTAAGAGTAATTAGTCCTGAAACAAAAAATCCACCGGAGGCTAAAAGAGTCTGTTTCGGTCAGCCTGCGCGGCATGATCGGGTCGATATTTTACGCCGAGTCCACAATGCTGAACGGCGCTTATTTACAATGGTACAATATATACATTTATGTTCTACCCATTTGGATAGCCCTTTTAACTCTTTCAGCGCCGAATTGTGGACTCTTCCGTGTTTAAAAGCGGGCGACTTCATTTCTTATGTAATAAAAGTGATTTCAGATCAGACACCCAAATTAAATTAATGTATCCCCTATCAAACATACATTAATTTTGTAGTAGTTGACTTTGAAAAGGTCTATACAGAACTATTAAATATCTCTATAAATTATAGTATGATTATTGAATAAATTTTCAAATAGTGTGATAAACTGTTCCATAAACTGTATGATTAATACACATCAACACATTGAGATTATATGAAAAGCTATTCCTCATTGCATATCCAAAATTTACAATATCAAATGTAAATATTTCATATATTACTTCAATTTATAAATGTATATCATATCTTGCAGGAAAATAGTAGAAAGATGGTCATAAGTTGTAACATTTAAGTCAAAACTTTAAGGTCATCGAAATCCATAATTTAAGTTCAACACATGCTGCTCTCATACGTATACTTAAACATAATAACATGCTATATTAAGATATGTAAAAACGAAACTGGCTGTCTTTTTGAAGTACTGATAGCAAAATGACTGTATTGCCGAGAGCGAGGGTTGACAAACCCTGAACAATTCATCAAAATAACAACCAATCAAATATAAATAGTTTATTCCGTTTTCAGGCTGCATGACTTTAAACCACACACTGAATTTACTGGTGAAACAGCTAAGTCAAAAGCAGTTTTACAGCTATGCGGACAAGAATACTCATTTTAACTTACAAGACGTACGTTCCCGGATGAGGTTTGGTACATCCCTTCGTTGTGGAACACTAAGACAAGCTAAAAATACAGATACATAGAAAGCACATTTAACAGTTTAAGAATAATATTTTCACGTGTTTTGTTAAGGAAAGTAGCCTTATTGTTATCAGTTTTACTTCGGAGAAAACATTTCTAGCGCTTTTATCTAGCCTCATAACATTTTTTTAGCCACATTTCTTTTGCATTTGTAATAATCTGTTTATATTTATTTAAAAAGATAGATCGATTTTGCTGTATTTGTAAGGACTTTAAGAAAGCATTGGACAATGTGAAACACGAAAGGTTATAGCCCGCTTTAAACAGAGAGGGTGTCAGTGGAAAGTTTCTGCATACACTCCAATTAACGTACGGTCAATTGAAGTATTTTCGTAATAGAAGACAATGTATTGATATAATGTTTCCACTGCACACGAAAATGTTGCACTGACAATCTTAACAATTTCTCTATCTGTATCAATGATTATTTTAACAAAAATGTCTCTAGAGGTATATTTGTATCGAAATGTTCTTTGATGACGATGTCCGCCGCGATATGACTGAATAATTGTTGAAAACGGCGTTAAACCCAAATAAGTTTTTCTGAAACAGTTATTCAGCTTCAGAGGCAAATCGATATTATATCAAACCTTTCCCACTAATGCAAATAAATAAAGATAAAAGTACAATAGTTGTTTTCAGGAACGGAGGTGTCGGAATGAAAATAAATATAAATACATGTGCAATTGTAGTTTTCAGGAACGGAGGTGTCGTCAGGCAAAGCGAAAAACGGTTTTACATAAAAGATGTCTTGTTTTATACGTACTTCGGACTCATAAGATTGAAAGAGTCTGATTCATATTCTGTAAAGAAGTTGCAATACTTGAGATGCAATGGCACCTGGATAATTTGACAGGCTCCCTCTGTGTACAACATATATGCCTATAAGTTTTAGATACTAGTTTCATTAATCGCGTCTGACATGACAGTCAACAGCTTACAGCCAAACAGATCGCGCGGTAGTACACATGTTCTATACAAGTTTGGACCTACTCGTCCATACAACATACCAATGATGAACATATACGTTCCTCATAGTTTGAAAGAACATTTAAACTAGGCGATTCGTCCCTTTGCGGATCGACGTTAAGCATTCGTAATATTAAAAGCCGGCTGCTCGCTGTGCTTTATCAGGAATATGGGATCGTGAGATCTGAGCCCCAGACGGAACATAATGATCAGAAATTCATGTCGAGGCATTTGCTTAGCCCTTGTGGAACAATAGATAGTGCAGAAGTGTGCGATTAAAAGAAAATAACTCGACCGACTGTTTAGACTGAAGTACGACTGTAATAGTTAATGTTTAAATTGATTGTCCCTGCTCTCAGTATTAGTAATGTAGAGGCGTTTGCTTGTTGTAACAAACCATTGAGTTGAGATGAATGAATATCCCTCAATGCTGTACGCACTTAAACGTAATTCAGACCCTATAATTTGTGACTATGTTATGAATCATTTGTCACATATAAATAACTGTAGTATTGTTACTTTCAGTGACAGTCACCTTCACTATGAATGACGTTATAATTATAAGAGAATTGTATGCAGGGAATGATAGACCACCTGCCCCGATCGCTATGGTTGAAAACAAGTATGTGCGATCACTGCCAGAGATCGAGGCTTGCTTTATATCGCGCAGAAGGGTGCCAGTGATATACTCCCCAACCACGGAGAAAAAGGGAAAGAACGCAAAGAAACTCGAAGAATATATATCTTTGACTTTATTATTTGAGCATATGCAGGTTTCTTGCCGTCGTAAGTTGGCTGGCTATTAATCAAACCAAGAGGGAATTTAATATGAAGGAAAGTGAAATTTAAGGACCCATCATTTACTTCTTAAACAATTTTGTACATATTTAAAAGGAGACTACTGTGCATTTTCGGTTATTATAGTATTTAAAGGGAATTTATGCATACTGTATATATGGGCTATACAGTAAATGGTTTTTATTAAGCTTTGCCTTAGGTGGTCTCTAGATATTAACGTTGGAACAATTAGGTCTATAAAGGGTACCGATGTTTATTGAATGGACGTGTGCAATGGATCCGTATTAAGAAGGTGAAATGGATTTGGATCAGTCAGGGACGGAATGTAAACCTGTTGTATGATTCCGACTCCTATGTAGATGTAAGCTCAGCTAACTGAGATTGAGTTAGGAAGGTTTCATGTGTAAATATTTTGTTAATTGTAAATACTTTTGTTTATGTGTTTTGTGCAGTATATTCCTTATTTTGGATAATAAGGAGTAAAAAGTAGCTTAATGGTAAATGTAACATGTGAAGTTTACGAATCCGGTAGCACGTTTTAATCGGTATAGCAATGATAAAACCGGTCTAACGTGTTAATCGGTATAGAAATTATTTAACCGAGTCATGGACCTCGAAGGCATTAAGTATGCAGCCCTTTATGCTGGTGTGATATTTACTTTGCATTTACAGAACCTGACTTGACCCAACTTGAAGAGACTAGGAACAACTGTATTGTTCTTAGACTTGCAGGTGACCACTGCAATGAAATTTTGTGTGTTATTGATAAATGATGTTTGCCTACTGGAGGTCGCAGGAAATTAAGGATGTTTGTAAATAGTTGAGGGGTGGGTGGTCTTATAATAGTTATAATCAAATCATTATTTCGCGTTTCGCGGTTTTGATGCTTGTTGCTGTAAGTCCGGAAATCTTTGTTTTATTAGACATCATAGACTGATTGATTGAGCATTTCTATTTGGGATGGATCTCACACCTCATTGAGTTTCAAATCATCGTAGACCGATTGCTTGGGCATGTATATTTGAATCTTATTGACGATATGTATTATTAGAAGTAAATTTATTGATTGTTCACGCCTATTGAAATCTTTGCTCAGGCCACACGATGGTTATGTTTATCTTTTTGGGGGTTCATTGATTCAATGGCAGTTTGGAAAGTTAAATTAAGAATGGTTAATCTAAGTATGTAAGAAGACTATTGACAGACTGACATTGACATTAGAAGTACTATAATACAGCTAATAAATTGAGATTTAGTAATTAAAATAACGGCTGTTTTGATTGGCTAAATTAAGTTGTGGCCACAACTTTTTATCTTGTGGCCACAATATAAATAAAGTGTTGCGGATGTCACCTCAGTGCCACTATACATAGTCGCTTCCGGCTGTGAACTCAATACAGGATAAATTCCGATTTTGGGTGTGGCAAGTGTTTCGCAATCCTTGAATATCTAAGCGAGAAACACAAATGTCCCGACAGCGATGATGGATTTTACGACGAGGACGGGGGATCGATCCTCGAGTGCCGGTCTTGCCGGCGAGAACACAAACTTAAGGGGCGCCAGTCAACTGTCGATCCAAATAATAAATGATACTACTGCGATCAATGGTACCACAACCGACGCCTAAACAACTACGATCGACGTACATTGGTTATGGTAGAAGGATATCCTTTAACACAGATTACATTCCGATTTAGTCGATTGAATTGTATTATTCGTAATCAGTCAGTCTATACTATGGGGGTAAAAAGTATAGTCCGTTGATAACCTCCATTAATACCTCAAGAGAAAAGGGAGGTGTGTAACACATTCACTGCTCCTAAACAACATGTTTTCCTGACACGGTCAGAACTGCATAAGAAGAGTCCGGTATGCCTTCTAAATAAATGGAGTTGAAGTGGCCCATTCATTACACCACGTTAGGTCCTCAATTAATTTCGTCTTGCGGGGGAAATGCTGATGCAATGTTTTTATCTACAACGGAGAAGCGTTATATATATAGTAGGCCAGTGTGATAGTTGGCAGTCTTGGCTTCGAGCTAGTTTAAAACACACGCTGATTTATATTGTAAAATTGAAGTTAAGAGTTATAGACTGATTGTAGCTGAACTTTATTGTGTTAATAATAGTATGATTATTCAGGAAAGTGTTAAGTCTTTTATTTAAATAATTACACAACGCAAGCAAACTACGAATAATCAGTAACACTAAAAGGGTAGTGTTATATGACTTAACGATATCCAGCTGTTTGTATGAGTCAGTATCTGGAAGTAGCCTACTTCGATACAATGCAGGCAATATCGGACCACAATGCTGCTGATTCCGGTCTAGGAAATATGCTGCACATGTTATACAGGTAGCGCTACTTATTAGCATACCCATAACTGATTGAGAGCAGTTTTGTTTAAGCCAGCTTTCAATAATCATAACAGAACGATGTTAACCAGGCGCATCTAGATGGAAATCACACATGCGTACGACAGGCCGTACGATCAGTCCTAAAGTGATTCCAGTAGTGCAGTAATGTATACATGGTAGTCAAAGAGCGCACCTATTGAACCTTGCAGGGTACCCTGTTCGGTTATGAATACACTAGAAAATGCCCGTTTAAAAAACACGACTAGTGCAGAATTGGAAGTATTTTGCACTTGACGCCAAGGTTAAACAGTTTGTTTATAATCTCATGGATCAGAATGAGGGCAATTGCTGTGTTCATGTTCACAGTATACACATGTAAGGGGCTGTCAAGTGCAATACAATAGGCCCGGGCTTCTTGTAGAAAAAGAGAAACCATTTTGCAGCAAAGAAATAACCCGGTTACTATTTCTGTCATTGAATGGCTTGCATTTCCACTATTGAGCGTATTTCTGAGTCCCGAATTAAAGTAGGTGGGATCATTTTCTTCACATTGGAAAACCTTGTTCACCAAACAGACAGTTCGATTCCAACATATTTCAAACGTTCAAACGTTAGGTGGTCTATCCATCCGCTCTAGATGTTGGGTATCGTTTTTATCAAGGCTTGGATCTTATTATTAATATGGTATTTTTATATGTTTTAAAATAATCACTGTTTGCGTATGAGCATACTTAGCGACTTACATCGAATAAGAACTTGTGATAAAAGTCGGGGCTTTCTTTGAATGTATCTAGATCACTAAAGTAAGCATATCACTCATTTATCATATCATCAAGGGTTGTCCCCCTTTTATCGTTGAACGTTTTTATGGCAACTCTTCTTTATACTGCGAAACGTTTGAGTATTGAGAACTTTCCGAAACGAATTATATTCTTTTTGACAGGGAGCGACGATATTCTGAAGTTTGTTCGTGTTCATGTGCTGCGGCGCGCATGGATCTTCTAATACTACGTTTAATATTATTGTAGTTTGAGTATTCAAGCGTATTTATTATCTTGCCGGACTTCGACAAGACTATACGCGGGTTCTTTAAATAATTAAAAATGTTGATTTCCTTTTTGTGTACGTACCCACAAAGCATATGAGATTATACGAGTCCTTTCGGAGCATGCATTAGTATATCATCACCCTTTCCCTTGAAGAATAAAATAGTGTCACTAAGATGTTTCTTATTAGTACCACATAATAAAGAGAGTGAAAAGAGTGATTTGGCAGTATTTATAGTCTCATGGTGTTCATTTAAAAGGGCGACGCTTCTTATTGTTGCTCTTTTTCTAATGGTATTGTGAGACAGTGCGACTCAACTGACCGTTTATCTTACGCAGATACTCAAAGCTACCAACTAGCTAAACACCTCTCACGTGTATATGGCTTTATTGACTCACGGACTTTATTAAAAATTGTAGCGGACACTCGTAAACATATCTGACAATTCACCGAAAGCATGATACCTCATCAGGGTTGAAACGGTTATAGCAACCGCTTTGAGAGCAAGAGAACTAGGTACGATCCGCGATCGGGTCATACATTTTATAAATTGCTAGTAGTTACTTCTCAGTGCTTAGGGTTGCGAGGATACAAACAGTCCTGATACTTTACTCAGAAAACGCAATGATACAGCTTAAATACTTTTCAACGTGGCTTAATATTCTTCAACGTGGATTAAATACTCTTCAACGCGGCTTAACCATTTTAACCTGCCCAGGATTCCTAAATGGTCGCCTTTATGAAGGAGATAAAATATTAAAGGGTTTATTTAATAATATCGAATTTCTTTTGTATATAATCTATAACACTTACCGTAAAATATTATTAATATTTTAAGAAATTTATACCTTAAAAAACATCTCAGGCAAATATTGTATGATCTTGAAAACAAGTTGTGGATTTAAGACCGACACACTAAAACCTAGAGCAATAGGATAACTTGCTCACCACTGGGAGTGTCTTTATGTTTACTTAGTATTGATTGCTTTAAGTTATTAATAGTCGCAATGCTAGAGGTAGCTATATTTTGATATTAAGTATTGGACACAATTGTAGATTCAATTGGATAATTATGATCAATTGTTCGGGTTTTACATATTTGAATAGGTCGTTTTGATATATTTTAAAACCTTTGACTGCTTGAGCCAATTGTGTGAAGACTGGAAACACATCGGCAAATATATGTTTAATTCCTAAAACTGATAGTATAATAATCAAAAAGATTTGAAAATCATTGCGCTAAAAGAATTTATTGGTCATTATAAGACTCATTTTCTCTTTTGGCCAACATGTTCTCAAAAGTCTTTTGCTGCATATACGTCAATCTAAAGACGGTTACCTCCACCGCGCCTTTTGCTGTATTCTGCAGCATGTTTGTACTTGTATGTTTTATATGAAGGTTTCATAAGTTCAAATACGCTTAGCTAAGGTATTCAATATAGGTGCGACGCTCTGTGAAAACTAACCCTAACGTAATAATTACCCTTGTGCAAATACAATAACTTAAGCATCCATGATAAGGATTCAAACACAATGTCTTGAAACCTCCTGTGATTAATCGACGAAAGGTACAGATCCGGATCAGACTGCACGATTGCACCGGTTGATCTAAATATATGTATATATATTAACACCCTTCACATGCGCTTTGCGGTTGTTTTTAGCAGATATTGATTTTGTGTCTGGTGATTCGAATCCCTCGATTAACGGATCAACAGGGGATCAAGAGGTCGGTATGTGTAGTTTAATCAACGATACATTTGAAGTTTTAGTGATAAGAAAAACGTAAGCAGTGTTAAAATACCACCAATTTATAGATGATTTAACCAGATAAATAATAACACGCAAGACGGCAAAAGGGTAGGCTGGTAAAGATATATTTATATATATATACATATATAAATGAGATTCGCGTTTTCGTTACATAATGTATTCAATGTCGATACTAAAATAGATTTTCTATTGTCGCTAAAGTTAAAACTATTTGATTCTCTTGTATCACCAGTTTTAACTACATGGCCGACAATTAGGGTCATCATTCGGTACCTGATATCAAAACTATACACTCAAAATATTTAAGAAAGCTTCTCTCGGTACGACGATCTTCAGATCTATACAGGTTTTACGGATAATTGGGCAGATTGCCTTCGGATACATATATTTGTCTGTATGGTATTTCAAGACGTTACCTGGGTAAACTACCAATACTTTCATATATGTTATTGCATTAAAATATACTTGGTTTATTGCAAATACAACCAGACTAACATAACTAAGAGATTATGGACTAACAGAAGAGAATTACATAAACATTTAACCCACAAAACTGTCCCGTTTAACCCCCTCGTCGAGCATGGATGAGTTGTATGTCACACGCGAAACCTGCATGCCAAGATCAGCCCGTATACAGACTGATATTCATCCTCACTTCGATCTTAAAACTTCACACTCTTTCTTGAAATATACAAGCAATGTAATGAAAAATAGATTCATAATATGGGAAAGTCCGATTTAGAAATACGGCGACGAAAGAGTTAATTACTTCATCACCTATGCTCACAATGTTCTCAAAGGTGTGTAAGAATTAAGATTTGTAAAGCATTGATATGTATATATCCAAAAACCTTAACCAAATGTGACAAAATACAAATTAACATAATTAAGGGACTGTGCATTTACAAAAGATCATAACATATACATTTAACCCACACATGTGTCCCTATTTAATCCCTTCAATACTACTGGTCCATTATTCCTGACCCAACAACCCTGATAACAAAAACCTTTATTACCATGTTTAAAGTCTTGAGTACTGGTTACTTACTCAGTAAACACCGTGATATAACTGAAACATTGTTGAAAGTGGCGTTAAACACAAACAAACAAATCACATAAAAAAATTGGTGATAATCGATTATTAACCCTTTTCCACTTACAACACATCTGCAGCAGACGACTTTGAAAGTATCTTGGCAAACTCACAGAATTCCTCTGTAAATGTAGGTTTAATTACTGAAAAGAGTTAAAGAGATAGTGGCAAAAGAAGAAATTGCTCTGTTTTAGCGAGTTCTACTTTAGTCACAGTGTTTTCAAAAGTCGCCTGCTCCAGAGGCGTCAGAAAGCATATATATGTGGGAAAGGGTTAATTAACCCACTTCTATCTACAGACAAACTATGACGATATTTCAGTGGACGACTTTTGAAAACATTGTGACAAAACTAGAAATTGCTCATACTGAGCAATTTCCCTTTGGCAATTGTTTTTTAAACTCTATACAATACATACATTTTCATTTGTACACAGTGTACAGAGTTGTCTGATGCAGATTTGTTTTATGTGAGAAATTGTTAAATCGAATATGATATACTCTGTCAATTGACGACATAACTATACACTGTAATACGATAATTAAAAAGACGAGTAACAGGTTATTAATATCAGATACCGTGGACATTCCTATTAAAAACATTTCTTTTTAGATCGGACTTTATCAAGGTTAAGGGTAGCATGCGTATCTAACGTCTGATATTTACCAACACAGACATGGCGATTTATAGCCAGTCAAGTTCCCTTACTTTTCGACGTCAGATTTATTTTAATTCGGTTCAAGATCGATACATTTCAATCGCTCTGTAATTCATTTTTTAATCATGGTAACAATATATTTCTCGGAGAGGGGGAATGCTTAATGGGATAATTTTCTAACACACTGGGGCGAGTGCTTGTTAAACGCTGTAGTTTGATGGGTGGGTTTGGCTAGTACTTGGGGCGTTCCGACAATCATAGGTTTCCTTATGGCTTAACGTATAAAGTAAACCAATCGACAATTTCAACAGGTAGTGGAAAAGAACACTGTAATATATATTGTTACATTTTGACATACAATGGCGTATAACTCGACATAAAACATAAAAATGCTTACCTCCCATTGTATCAGGGTTAACACGTCATATTTTAATCAGAAATAAGTATTTGAGATCATCTTCCGGCGGGCGTCCAAGTGGTACATTGTTATGTGAAATGGGCTTTCACCCTTTTTTTTTTATAAAAAAGAAATGTAAAAATGAACTATGCTCTTTGAAAACCAAATCTAACAATTATTTTATGTGTGGAAACAGACCTACACGCGCTTCCATACTAAAGGATGCAGACATATACTGCTTGATAGAAGCTTTTTTAAACATTCATGAACTAATTCTCGAATGTTCACATATCCATAGTGTAACTCGCTACATATCACCTCAAAGTACAAAGACTACATTCAAAACAGTTGTTATCAAAATAAGTAAACAATTATAAAATCAAATACAGACATCAATTAAAAACAAGTTTAGTGGCACTTTCTTTTAATTTAATGTGCACGTATCCCAGTAAAGTAAACACACAACAAACTAAGGTGCAATACACGAGAACTAGTTTAACAAACACGACGGTGGGTGGTGAATCGAAATTAATCAGATCGTTATCGACTTTTCTTGTAATTCAAATCCAGGAAGTAAATTCGTACGGATTGAAGAATAAACCCAAAGCATAATCGTAGTTTAGCATTTCACACTTACAGACGCACTTTGACGCATCCATAGAAGAAACATTTTAAAAATGGACTTCATCTTTGTGTTACGTCACGCATTAGGATTCCACTAGGGCGCTCTAGTCAACTCTGTCTTTCACCTGATGATGTACCTGTCCATAGCAATATCTGTTATTTCACCTTGGCCCCAAGTTATTTGGGGAATTATTCTTGCACACAGCATTTGTAGTATGTGTGGTCGGTTTAGGTCATCTTAACGTGCCAGATGTTTTTCATTATAAAGATATGACCTACAGATTACAATATTCTATCTTTCCTTGTTTGTTCTCCAAGTCTTTCCTCCAACTGTAATAATTGTTTGAAAATTGTCTAATAGTTCTTAAAATAATGGTTTTTCCAATCTTAAACTATTCGTATCGTGTTAATGCAGTTGGTTTATATTCCTATGTATAAGCCATCACTATAATGTCTTCGTCAAGGAAGCGACAGAAGATTACAATAGCTATGAACAGAAAATATCAGTGGTTCTACTTATCAGAGTATCGGGTACTTATGACAACTTCGCATACGAGTGCGAAACACATTGAGCACGAAGCGTAATCCTAGTTTTATTTTAGGCAATAAGAAGGATTGAACATATCTGACATACTAAAGAATGTTGCAAGGTGCTTAAATACTATTTATATAATCATATGATTGTGAGGAGGCAACCCTAACACTCCGAGTTTGCACATTTTGGTTTGCTTACCAGCGTTTCAAACATTAACGGTATCTCTAACTATAACCCGGGAAGATGTAAATAAGATCTAACGTTTCGCCCTAATATGGTTTTGTGACAATTTTGGACGATACTTTTCGTCCTAATTATCTTGGAGCAAAATGCATGAAATGCTGTCTCTTCAAACAGTTTGAATATAATACCATGGATTCAAACGAGGTCAAATGCTGTGTAAAATGCGTCTATCAATGTTGACATTCCTTGTCATTCGTTTCATTATTGTTAACTTTCTAGTAATTCGGCGGCATGGATGATAATAATTTCGGACATTGTTCCTTTAACAAAAAGTCCAAATCTCCACTTTATTAACTGGATCACTTAATCCGTGTCCAAGTCAAGAAGCGGAGATAACTATACACAAATAAAATAATTAAGCAAGGGACTATCAATAATTTCGTGGAGATTGATGGTCAAACTATTTTTACTCAAACACATTTAAAAAGCTTTAAATATTTCCGTAATTTCGGTATTTATTGTACAAATATGAATGGCGAAGATTTCCATACAACGTGCAGATGTGCAAAAATGTTGTCGTCGTTGATAACGCAGCATATCATAACATTCAACACGGAAAATATTCAAAGACTGATCAATGATATTAGATTCTATAACAGAAGACGATTGGAAGAAATGTTGCCAGGAAGGCGGCGTTCTGTGAGGAGAATATAGCTATCGAAAAGGCGATTGACACTTTTATTATAATTGTAAGCGATGAAGAGTCCACTGGTACGGCAAGTGAATGTGCAAATAATTCAGACACGGACAGTGCTCTAGAATTATGTTAAACCAGAGACATATAAACACATATGTCTCTGGTTAAACATTTGAAATTTTATGTTTGCATTCAAATAGGATTTTACGATAATGCAAGCATTATCGATTTTCTTAGTAAACCCTTATCATTGAAAAACAACTTGTCACCTGGCAGATACCTACGCATTCCACATGCAATCTACACGTGCTCATTGAAATGATTACTGTCGTGTTTTTAGTTAACCCTTTCAGCGCCGAATTGTTTAAAGTAGACTCTTCCATGTTCAAACTCGGACGACTCTATTTTCATGTTATAGGATTTTTGGAATATTTTTATAACTCACAGCCAAACAAAGCAGGTTTCAGGTCAGACAGCTCATTACGAGCTGACTCACCTGAATCTTCATTGTTTGCAAAAAGCTCAATATTGCCTTTGGCGCTGAAAGAGTTAACACACCTTGAACAGCTAGCATCAATGTCGTTGTAGTTATATACAGAAACAGTATGGATACTGAAATCGATGTGCGTAGAATTTCAAGTATTAGTTTATTTGCCATTTATATATACATGTAGATACTCACTTTCCCCATATGGTCTTTCGGCTTAGAAACGTTTTATTATGATTTTAAGATATGACTAGTAGGATTTAAGATACTAGATTCGTGGTCCCATTGATAAGGTAAGAACGTAGCGTTGTATATACTGATACGATGGCTGCATTGGTTCCTGTCTTTCGAGGCATGGGGATGTGTTTTGTATAATACTTATCAGCCCTGTTAACTTTTTTTCCCTTCTCTGTTATACCAATATAGGTTATGTCTCTGTTTATGGTATGTTACGTTATATGAAAGTAATCCATCTTTGCACGTTTAGTTTTTCTTAAACAAACAAGAAGTTTAACTGTAAACAGCGAAGCTAAAAATTGGTATATTTCGTATACTTCAAGCATTTTTTGAACTCAAAACTCTGTGTTGTGGGCGATCAACAAATAGTGTTCATAAGAGGTTTCTAATAACTCTCTTTATTCTATAAAGCATATGAGAGAACAATAGCCGATTCGGAACATGTACTAGTATATCAGCACCCTTTCCTTTGAAAAAACAAAATAGTTTCACTTAGATGTGTCTTATAAGTACCACAGAATAAAGAGAGTTAAAAGAGTGATGTGACCACCCGATACGATCGAGGTTATGCTATTGAATAGGTATAGGGTTTACGGAGTTGACCTAGTCAGTACATGAAATGGTGTACCATTATACCACCATAAACTGCATGGTATGGGGTTAAGTTATTGAGTAACGACGTTTAATCCGTTGCGCTATATATAGCACAAGGCTTTGAGGTTCCTGCGTTGAGGTTCTGCGATGCTATCTAGTTATCAAAAAACGAAAATGTATACGGAAAAGTGCATTATAATTTTGTGCAGAACGTAATTTGTGTGTATCTTGTTGAACTTGTTAAAAACGTTAACCTAGTCTGTACATAACATGATGTACCATTATACCTTGTGGTATGGGGTTAGGTTATTGAGTAACGACGTTTATTCCGTGTCGCTATATTTAGCACAAGGCTTTGAGGTTCTGCGAGGCTAGTTATTAAAAAATGAAAATGTATACGGAAAAGTGCATGATATAATTTTGTGCAGGACATAATTGTTGTGTATCTTGTTGAAATTGGTACAATTTTTTATTTAATCTGTAAATTGATCAATTGTATAAATGATTATTATAAATTATTGGGTGTGTTACTTACCCGCTACGGAAATATAGGGGGTCTGTAGGATTAATAGGGGCGAGGCTATTGGGTTTGTTACTGACCCACTACGGAAATATAGGGGGTCTGTAGGATTAATAGGGGGCGAGGCGATAGCCGATCCCCTATTCATCCTACAGACCCCCTATATTTCCGTAGTGGGAATTGGAATAGATATATTATTTAAAACAATACACCGGTTCAACATGAACATTTATTTCAATTCATTTCATCTCTTTACTGTGTAACTGGTAACATTTGAGAGCCACTTTACGAAAACCAACCTTTGAACTGACTTTTTTTTACTTTACTCACCCTCTATGGAATGTACTCATCCCCTATAGAAATATAGGGGGTCTGCACCGTTTGAAGGATTTTGTTCTCCGTAAGGCATTTGCAATCGCGTGTCGCTTATCTCTGTGTTTATATGACGTCTCTGCGAAAACCAACCTATGAACTGACTTTTTTACTTTACTCACCCCCTATAGAAATATAGGGGGTCTGCACGTGACACGCTTTAACTAATGAAATTGCTAGAATTTCGTGGGAGGCAAAATAAATAGTTATATAATGCACGCTGAGCTTTAACATGTGCATTACAGAAATAATTCAGTTAAGGGAGTGCTCCTACTAACGTACAGTATATAGGTGGAAATTACCTGTCATACAAATTACTAAATTGTCAACCCATTTATTTTTTTAAAATTGGCGACATTGTTTATTTAAGTATGATGAAGATATAAATAAATTAATACAACACTACAAATCAGTTTCAAGTACATTCGTCTTTATCAGATGTAAAAATACATGTAGGACTAGCTCTTATTTTACCAAGAAAGATATCTAACCGGCAAAATAGACCTCTATTTGATCGAAAAACATTCCTAAATTACTATTCGAAGTGAAAGTGAATGTATATTTTACAATGGCATTGCAAAAATTAAGAAACAGTATGTTACAGCATTTTTTGTTGAAATGCGACAGAACAGAGACATATAAATACATGTATTTATATGTCTCTTGAGAGAACTATGAAAGAAAAGTATATATCAGTATTGTTTAAAGGATGAGACCAACTACAATACTGTCATTACGGTATCTATAGATGTTATCGTGTATTAATGAGTATCTAAAGAGGCAATGGAACTTTGATCTTTCCTGGTAAAGTCGTTCTCGGATTTTGGACGTAACGAAGGGCCTCTAGCGGTAAAAACGACATATACGCATGCGCGGTCATCGGAGAGCGGGGTTTGACACCATTTCGGTACGCTTTTGGATATCGTCTTCCCTCAAATCAACTTTACAAATGTATGTTCGCAGGACAAGGCATTACAGTAAGTAATATTCCAAGATATAGTTTACTAATCTTAAACATTTCGAAAGAATTATCCCAGCAAGACTGTTCTATGCCGCAAGCATCGTATAAATGTTCTCACTCGTTTTGTTGTTCAACTTCCAATGTTCAGCGTCAGATTTTATTTAAATGTCTGTAAACTGATCTGAATGAAAGAATAAACTAACTGTTCTAAAAAATCCATTCAATTATTATACTAAAATGTCAATGAATGCAGCCACCGGATGCATTTGCTTGTTAATATCTTGAACAACCTTAGCCTTTCCAGTCTGTGTAAATTTGTCATAAGTTCGGATGGAAGAAATACCGACGAAATGTGCCCTTCATCATTTCAAATCCTCTCAAAATTTGATTATGAAATTAATTATATGAAATGTTATAATTAAAGTAACATAAGAGGGGACTTTCACAACATAATTAATTAACAGCATACTTGGCTACGTTCATTCCCCTGGAATGTGATATCTAGGCCAAGTTTCAATATAGATCATGTCGGGTCAAAAACTAGGTCACTACTACACTAGGCCAAATTGAAGGAAAATCTTGTTTACACTCTGGAAGCTGTGTTTTTACCGTGAACATGTTGAAACTTTACTTATCTAACTTTGAATATGGGTCTGTTCAGGTCAAAAACTAGGTCACTAGGCCATACTGTTGAAATATTTTATTAACAGAATAACACTTATAGAGATCTCATTTCTCACTTGAGCAGCTTGAAACTTTATCAGAAAGTTTCTCTGGATGATATCTAGGCCAAGTACGAATATGGGTCATATCAGGTCAAAAACTAGGTCACTAGGCCACATTGAAGAACAATCTTGTTAACACTCTGGAAGCTGCATTTTTGGCTTGAGCATGTTGAAACTTTGTTAGAATATTTGTCTTGATGATATCTAGGATAATTTTGAATATGGGTCTGGTCAAAAACTAGGTCACTAGGCCAAATTGTAGAACAATCTTGTTAACAGTATAGAGATCGCATTTTTTACTTGAGCAGCTAGACATTTTTTCAGAAAGTTTATCGTGATAATATCTAGGCCTAGTTTGAATATGGGTCAAGTGGAGTCCAAAAATAGGGCACTAGGTCAAATTGAAGGAAAATCTTGTAACACTCCGTAAGGTGCATTTTTGACTTGAGCATATTGAAACTTTGTCTTGATGATATCTACAGTAGGCATAATTTCATTTACATTTGTGTTGAGAATTATTAACACTTCTTTGTAACAAACAGTTTAAAATCAATAAGCTTTGTCAGAAAATGCTTCCAGTCAACAAACATTGCCGCCAGGCAAAACCCTCATATTGCCATTGGCCCTGAAAGAGTCTTAAATAGCCCATTCTCAGGTGAGCGATCCTGGGCATCATGGTCCTCTTGTTAAACATTTTAATCCTTATTTTCAAACATGTTTCTAAGACGAGAAAACGTGACATATTGTAACCATGTTACTTTAACCCTTTCCTTCATATAGATGCTTTCTGAAGCAGACAGCTTTTTAAACGTGGCAAAAGAAGTGAGCCATTTCTCCTTTTGCTACAATGTTTTCCACTTTTATTCATAGGTTATCCATTCAATTATTGAGATTTTCTATGTTTTGACAAAATAGTTTCAAAGTCGTCTGCTGCAGAATTATTGTATGAGGGAAAGGGTTAAGTGTCTGTGATGACATAGCATTTAACCCTTTCCCTTATATAGACACTTTCTGACGCCTCTGCAGCAGACGGCTTTTTGAAAACATAGTGACAAAAGAAGAAATTGCACAAAACGTGCAATTTCTCCTTTTGCCACAATGTTTTCCACTTTTTGTCATAGGTTATCCATTCAATTATGGAGATTTTCTATTTTTTGACAAAATACGTTCAAAGTCGTCTGCTGCAGAATTGCCGTATGAGGGAAAGGGTTAATAAACTGTATGTTGAAAGAAAATCTAAAACAGGTTTTCTAGTAAAATATGTAAGTTTTTGTTAGTGAGGGGTCAGGGCATTTAGGAATTTGTTATTATTATGACTAACATATATAATGTGACATACTTTCGGCGATTACTGATTGTGTTTGAAAGGTATGGTATTGTGCGCAACATCAAATTGCCGGTTTTGTGATAACATGAAATTCATAGAACTGATTATACCCAGTCCCATAATCCAACTCACAAACACAGGTACATGTCGTGTTACATCCATATACCTGTATAAACCATATATAAAGAGTGTGTTCAGTTTACAAGTTCAGTGGACCAAACAATACATGTTTTCTGAGTCATTGGACTAATGATTTTCACAATATTACATACGTCTTTAAAAGTCCCTAAATCATCAGTACTGTACAAATAACTAAACATTGGTCATCAATACACCTGTCAATAATACATTTGGGATAACTTCCGTGACACAGTCTGTATTTTCTATCAACAACATGTCACTTCTGAGTAAACTACATGCAATTCAATAATGGTAAATTGACTGTGTTATGATGTTTATGTTAGGATGATAGTACAGTCATTGAATGCCTACAAGTATTAAAGTACTCTTTACAAATAACTTTCCGATCTTCTTTAACATTCTGACTGTGAAAAGCATCATTTGTATTCCACCAATTGGCTAACAGTAACAGTATATGGAAGCAGTCAGTTGCTTGGAAAGTCTGTTTTGTAGAATACTGGTTTGAGAAAGCAAGGATTTCTACATGAGTAGGTACGGTAAACTGGCTGTAATGATATGCCAGAAAACTTGTTGAAAAAACAGCATTAAACCCCAATCAATAATCAACATTTTGAATATTACGGATACAATTAAATAAATAAAAGTGGACGTTCAAAATTAATAGAATGACCCCAAACATTGATGGCATGAGGTGCATTGTCTGTAAGTGTTGATGAAAAACCCTTTGGTAAGATATCTTTGATCTGGTCAGACTTGCTTTTAATTTTGTTATTGAAATTGTGTTCAGGTTTATATAACTTCCTTGTTCATTATTTTAATTGCTGATAATTTAAGAGAAGTGTCAACAGGGCCTGCTCTGGGTTGAATTTTTCTTTCGCCACCACTTTCGCCACATTGAAATATAGTTTTAGCCATTTGTTTGCCACTTTTCTTTAATTTCAGGTAGAAGAAATAGTTATATGCAATCTCATCAATTGATCCACTTATTGTTTGTACTTGCCCATAATTAAATACATTTTCCCAATCAAAAATGACAAACTTACATTGTCATTAAATCATGAAAGACCTACGTCGATCGTCAAAACCTGCTTCAAAGAGCGTGCTGATATATATAATGCATCTATAATTGCCAATTATCATATACATGGCCTTTAATGTATCAATATCGCTCAGAGTTGTTGGTAAGTCGGATTAAAAGGCGGAATTAACACTTCACAACAATAAAACAAGTGTGAAATACACAAGTTGTCAAAATGGTAAAAATGTTGTAAAGTGTCACTGGTTCCCGACATTGAATCAAATGGCGGTGCATTATCTTAGATTAACAGAAACAGTCACTGTATGTCGTAAACTGATATCCAAAACAGGTAAATGTTGATGATAAAAACCTTTCGCCACTCATGCAATAACTTCGCCACTTTAAAATAATCTTCGCATTTGGCGAACGACAGCGCGGGCCCTGTGTCAACCATGATCTCACAATGTGTTTTTGAAGTAACATATAGATTGGGTCAAGGTCACTGTTGCTTAAAATATATATATATATAAAAATTGTAAATAGTGTCATAGATTGGGTCAAGGTCACTGTTGCTTAAAATATATATATATATAAAAAATTGTAAAAAGTGTCAGGTCTTTAATTTCTTTGTACATTGATGGATTCTTAAATAATTTGACATAAGTTCAATCATGACCTCGAAATGTTTTACCTGAAAAGGCCCAGCACAACAAAACTAGATGCCATATGTTTCACCCAATCTGTATAAAAAAAATTAGAACATTCATTTTCATCAAATTGTAGTCAGGGTCAAAAAATAGGCCACCAGGTAAATAGGTCAAATTTTTGAAAACCCCATTAAGAGGCCACATTTTGCATCCAATCTTCATTAAAAACAACTTTGAGAACTTCATTTCCATCAAACCCAGTGAGGTTCAAATCTTGCTCATGTTTGGTCAAAAATTAGGACACTGTCAATTTTAGAAAAAATCTTATGAACACACTACTTTAGGATCTAGTATAGCAAGGATGTCCAAGTATTAATTCAAATTTTTAATGTTAGCAGGGGATCTCAAATCCATTGTTTCACTCATGAATCATTGGCACAGATCTACTGCACTTTTCATAATGAATAGACACTTAATTCATTATTGACAAGTTCAACAGAAGGTGGAAATCACTTGACCTGACCATTATAAAATAGATCATTTTGCCAAAACATCTAGTCTAACCTCGGTGGCTCAAACATGGGAAAGCTCAACACCATGGAAAACTCTTCACTTGTCTCTAGGTTTAAGTAAACCTTGTATAATTATATTTGTTCTACTTCTGAAACACCTTCTCTTTCGAGGTAACTGCATTGTCCCTCTCATGTCATTACAGTACGTCATAATACATGGTTACACTGAGCCCCCATTGATCAGTCGGTAGCAATGTGGGCTGTCAATCCAGGGGTTGAGAGTTTGAACCTCAGCTCGGCAACATTCTTTCCGACGTTTGACAAAGGTCTGACACTGTGACCGGCGTCTTTTGTCTTTCACCAAAGTGCTAACAGTCTATGTGGAAAAGCAGACAGTTCCTTGGAAAGTGTAATGTGTGGAGTGACTGGCGTGATAAAACCTGGAAACATATGAGTAGGTGAACTGGTCGCCGTGATATGACTGAATAATTGTTGAAAACGCCGTTAAATCCCAATCAATCAAACATGGTTACAATAGCTTGAACAGGCAAATTCAATTAATCTCATCATCTGTTTGTTGTGTTGAATAAGACAGTTCATAATCATATTTATCACAATGACATTTCAATGATGTGTTTGTTATATAAATCTCTGTTTAAGATCGCTTTTTAAAACCACACTCCCATGAGACCTGTGAGTATAATCAATATCAAAAAAATTAGGAAATATGTTGCATAGCCACTGACATAAAAATGTTTATTGTTTATAAATAAAATACTTTATGCCGATTTTGAGAAGTAGTCACATGGAAAAAAGAACAATTCATACTTTCTTCTGTGGCCGTTTAATCATTCTATTCACTGTAAGTGAACTTTATTTTGCTATAATGATACAAGCAGCATGGAGATAAACACGGGACATTATATTGGTTATGTTGATCCCATGTACAAAAGGTATTAAATTAGAAAACAGAAATAAAACTGTAGACTACATTTCTTTCTTTAAATAATTACCATCATACCATCATAAAAATGTCTACCATCAATAGAAAACACTCTGGTATTATTATTTGTGCATTTTCATAACACAAACAACATGAATATAATCAGGATAAAAAAAATCTTCGTATTTTCCAAGATTCAAACTTTGGATAAGCGAAACTATTCATTTTGGGCCCTACGAATTCAAGCCACCGAGGTTTCACTGTACTTAACTGGTTCCCACATATTGGCACATCTTCAGCAAGAGACATATGAAAACATGGTTGCAAAGGAAAAGCTAGATCTTCTTTTGCAATTATATTTTCAACTTTATTCAATAAATGACTTATTTTTGCATAGACGTCTGCTGCAGATGTGTTTTATTTTTTAAGAGGTTACAGTCTCGTATTTTAATATTTCAGGTAGATCTTGGTGCAACCTTAACATGGCAAAACATGAGGCATCTTCTTTGAGCTTAAGATCTTGTGTAATTGAAAGTTTTGTGGGGTTAAAAGAACTCGAAGGAGACAGAAAGCCCTTAAAATGACACCTTGCTGATCATATTGGACATGGCAGAAACAAATTATTTTGGGGTAAGAAAGCAGGTAGGTGAAGCAAGACTATTCAATGAACAGCTCAACTACCTTGTGATGCTGAGTAAAACATATGTGTAAGATTTTAATAAATGCAATTTTATCACGATTCTAAACCCTTGGGGTTAAACCTGGTTTTCTTTTTAATTCTAAATGTTTTCTGATCCTGTATAAGTTAGAAGTGGGCACAAGTGAACCATATCAGGAGTTTGGACATGGATTTAACCCTTTCCCTCATAAAGACGCCTCCGCAGCAGACTACTTTTGAAAACTTCGTGACAAAAGGAGGAATTGCTCAAAACGAGCAATTTCTCCTTTTGCCACAATGTTTTCAACTCTATATTTTTTGCCCAGAAGATCTCAGTCATCTGCTGCAATTCTTTGTATCAGGGAAAGGGTTAATGAAACACATTAGAACAACAGTTGAATACAAAATCTGATTATTTTTGCCGAGCTCCTGTAGCTCAGTCAGTAGCAATGCTGGCTGTCAATCTAGCGGTTGTGAGTTCGAACCCCAGCTCGACTGATATTCTTTACAATGATTGACAAAAGTCATTTGTCTTTCACCAATGGGCTAACAGTCTATGTGGAAAAGCAGCCAGTTGCTTGGAATGTATGTTGAATGGAGTACTGATGTGAGAAACCCTGGAAACATATAAGTAGGTGAACTGGCCGCCGTGATATGACTGAAAAATTGTTGAAAACCAAATCAGATTTTATGCAAAATAATAATACAAATTGTAATTTTGTTTCAGCATTAAGGTTGAAAGAAAGGTTGTGTTGGGTTACAACCATAGTGGAAGAGAGTGAAGAACTGTTGGCATCTATACTTCAAGAAGAAAATGGTAAGAATGATACAATGCCTAAAGAGTAAACATACAACTCCTCACATCTTGAAATATTTTTTGTGACTTTGTCAACCATTATTATCCCCTAGGCTAACGAAGTTTGCGAGGGGTTATAGTAATGGGACTGTCCGTTTGTTCGTCCGTCCGTCCGTAACAACCTTGTGACCACTCTACACTGAACTTCCTTCGACTGATCTTAACCAAACTTGGTATACAGTTAGTATATGGCAAGCTCTAGAGGCCTATTTATTTTCAAGGTCATAGGGTCAAGGTCAATGTCAAAATTGGACTACTATTTTCCCATATCAACAACCGTGTGACCACTCTACACTGAACATCCTTTGACCGATCTTAACCAAACTGGGTATACAGTTAGTATATATGGCAAGGTCTCTAGAAGGCTATTTATTTTCAAGGTCAAAGTTGGACTGAGTTTTTTCCCATATCAACAACCTTGTGACCACTCTACACTTAACATCCTTCGACCGATCTTAACCAAACTTGGTATATGGCAAGGTCTAGAAGCCTATTTATTTTCAAGGTCAAAATTTGACTGACTATTTTCCCATATCAACAACCTTGCGACCACTCTACACTGAACATCATTCGACTGATATTAACCAAACTTGCCATACATTTAGTGTATGGTAAGATCTAGAAGACTTTTGATTGTAAATGTCAACGGGCAAAGGTGGGGTCATTTGGCAAAGGCCAATTGCGGAGATAAGGACAAATTACACTTACTTCTCTGGTACATAACATTAATAACAATTTAATAAAAGCAAGGACAAATAACGTTAGTTTTCTGGTACATAACATTAACATCTAGGTCATTGGCCATAGTTTTAAATTGAATACCGAGGGGATGCATCTGCTTTGCGGTGCCCTGGTTTTGTTTTTGTATTTATAGATATATTGGTATTGTTATAATTCATTTGCTTACAACCGGCAGAATCAATATTTAGAGATTGGTTACATATCTTAAAAGTGGCTTGTGATGCTATCAAATTTGTAAAATCGAGGTCATGAAATATATTTGAGTCCTCCAGTAACAGCAAGCAATGTGTTTTGTGCATAATTACTGATACTTGTACCTATAAACTTGTCAGCATCTCAATAGTTTAGAGTCAAATGAAAATTTCGGTTGCGCAAATTGTAGTTATCAATCTAATGGACAACTGATTAAAACTTTTAAAATCCCTAATTAATGCCACCAGGGCCGTGACACTTTTGAAAAGGGGACTGTTCAAACACAACTTGTGTTACATAAAATTGCCATTAAATCCAAAATAAATCCAGTAGATTTAATCCACCAGTTTCATAGTAAATGTCTTGAATTGATTAAAATACTTGTTTTGTCATGTTAAAAGCAAATTCTAGCAAGGCTATTAAAGCCCATTTTTGCTGATGAGGACTTGTCTTGCCATTAGGTACATTGTACATGTAGATCTATCTATACATGTGATCAGTGTCATTATTATAGCTGAAATGTATTTCAAACAATATTTTTTCCTACTTTTTTTTAAAATCTTGATTTTTTTCAGCTTCACCCACTTGTGTAGCAACAAATAGAAGTATGCATGAGGTTTGCATGACTTACTGCAAAGAACTGTTCTTTATGTACATTGTGAACTGTAGCTGTTAATTGGAAAGCAGTGTTATTGGTCACATGTATTAACCCTTTCCCTCATGACAATTCTGCAGCAGACGACTTTTAACATATTTTGTCAAATAATAGAAAATCTCTATAATTGAATGGATAACCTATGACTAAAAGTGGAAAACATTGTGACAAAAGGAGAAATTGCACGTTTTGTGCAATTTCTTCTTTTGTTACTATGTTTTCAAAAATCCGTCTGCAGCAGAGGCGTCAGAAAGCGTCTTTATGAGGGAAAGGGTTAAGCAGCCAGTACTCGGAACGTCCACCCATTATAATACAGAATAAATAAAACGGTATACAACAACTGCCTACCTAATGGAGCGACTGTTCAAACTTCCATTTAGAAGATGCATAAAACAGATGCATCTTCATATTAAAAATAATCAAATGTTTCTTAGAAAAAATATAAGAAATGTATTTTTATTGCACTAGGGCCTGTTATGGTAGAAAATAAAGGATCAGTAATATTTAGATACTTAACATCAAAGGTAATATATGAACATACCTGTTATAGGACTTGATTAAGTGAAAGTTCTATTTTAACATGTCTCTGTAAATCAAATAAACATTAGATATTCTTGTCTCTAATTCCATTGTAGCAAAAAAAGCAGCTTTTATTAAAATAAAATTCTTTGATTCAGGTTTGACTGACGCACGAGGAGAGTATGTGAATTGTCTACAAAAACTGAAAGACCAAAGGTTTGTGACCACAGTATTTTTTTTTATGACCTGTACATATCAATTTAATATTTCCTGCCTTCAGCGAAATTTTAAGTGTTATTTTCACTGTTTTGCCAGAAACACTTATTTATACCTGTTTAAAAACTGATTTTTACCCCCACTGGCTTATGTCATGGCAATTTGTCCGTTGTGCGTGCGTTAACACTTGGCTTCAAACAATTTCTCTGTAACCATCGGGCCAATTTGGGATAGAACTTCAAAGGAACCATACTCTCATTGATCTCTCTCTGATTCCTTCAAATCTTTTGGATTCATTGACAACTTTGACTACCATAGCATGAAAAAAGGGGCCAAAATGCAAACACTTAAAAAATCATCTCCCAATCTGCTTGCTTGATTTTCATGTAAGTACACAGGAATAATCCTTTGGGGACCTTCTACCAGATTCCTTCAAATGTTAGGGATCTATTGAGAACTTTGACCGCCATGGCACGGAAAAAGGCCCAAAATGCAAAAACTTAAAAAAAAACTTCTCCCAATCTGCTTGCTGGATTATGTAAATACAAAGGAATGATCCTTAGGGGGATCCTTTACCAGATTCCGTTAAATCTTTTGGATCAATTGAGAAATTTTACTAACGGGGCATGGAAAAGGGGCCAAAAGCCCAACAAATTCTTCTCAGAATCTATTTGATGGATTTCCATATTGTTACACAGGATTGATACTTATATGGTTCTCTCTCAGATTCCTTAAAATGTTATGGAACCATCGAGAACCTTGGCTACCGTGGCATGAATAAGAGGTCGAAAGACAAACAAAATTAAAAAATCTTCTTCCAATCTGCTTGCTGGATTTTCATGTAATTACAGAGGTGTTCTTTAGATGCCCCTCTACGAGATTCCTTCAAATCTTTTGGCTCCCTTTAAAACTTTGACTACTGTGGCATGGCAAAGAGTCTGAAAGGCAAAAGCAATTGAAATCTTCTCCTTCCAATCTGCTATCTAGATTTTCATGTAATTACACAGGGATGTTCTTTAGATGACCAGATTCCTTCAAGTCTTTTGGATCTCGTTAAAACTTTGACTACCGCTTCTTGGCAAAAATCTTCTCCTTAGAATGTGTATGATGGATTTCCATATAATTACACAAGATTGATCCTAAACCTCACAATGTTCTCTCAAAGATTCCTTCATATATTTTGGATACTGTGGTATGAAAAAAGGGCCAAACGGCAAAATCTTTAAACGAATTATCCTGAAATCAACTTGCTGAATTTTTATATAATTACATGTGAATATACTTTATTTCCTCATGTCATTAATTTGGTAAAAGATAAACAACATAAGGCAGGGTTATTTTTTTTCATGACAGTGGAGCGATACTGGCCCTCTTGGGCTCTTGTTTAATGATATAATTATGTTGATCTTATTTGCTATGAATAAAATATGGTATCATGAAAGAACTAGATTCAGTAAACTTTAAGCTTCAAATGACATCTTCTCCTTGTCCACTGGAAGAATTTCAGCCAAACTTAATAGGAGTGTTATTCGGGGGATCCTCTTCCAAAGTTGTTCAAAGATATAAATTCTATAAAGAACTTTGTTTGCTGCGGCATCAGAAAGGCAGAAAAATGCCATTATTCTAAAATTATGTACTTTCACAGCTATCAGAATACTCTTTAACTAATTTAGTAAATGCATTGTGTCAGCAGAACATCGTAATTGTATGTTAAATGTATTTTTTGTTTTTTGTAGATTAGGGGGCTGAAGCATTAGTAAGAATCGTTAAAACAATGTTTGTTTTTCTTTTTCTTTTTCAGACAAAGAGGCTATCGTGGCTTTTCTAAGACAGAACAGATTAGAATAGATTTTATCAAGCATCTGACAATAAATAAACAGTACAAAAAGACAAGAGGAGAATTAATTTAAGACAGGAAAACTGCACGCCCAAATCTTAGTCGAAAGCTTGACCAGATTCATTTTTAAACCATCTAATCATAGAATAGTGTGTGCCATTCAGACCAACATGTTATTGTGTGTTCAGTATATGTTGATTGATAAAACATGAGGCCCCTGTTGGCCCTGTAACCCTCACCATTGATCTATAGATAACACTTTAACAAGTAATAAGTTTGATAAACCATTGTAAAAGAGTCTTAAATTAAACGTTTCTTACATTTGGCCAAGTGATGCAGTTTTTAGCTCGCCATAGCTCAAATTGCTAAAAGTGAGTATTTGTGATCGCCTTTTGTTTGTTGTTTGTCCGTCGTCAAATTTTTGCTTGTTAATTCTCTTGAGGCCACTATTATCATCCAATCTTCATGAGACTTATTTAGTTTGTATATCTAGCCAAATTAAAGTAAAATTCTGTTAACACTCTGGAAGACGCCTTTTTGGCTTGAGCATGTTGAAACTTTGTCAGAATATTTGCCTGGATGATATCTAGGCTAAGATTGAATATGGGTCGGGTCCGGTCAAAATCTAGGTCACTAGGCCAAATTGTAGAACAATCTTGTTTACACTATAGAGACCGCATTTTTGACTTGAGCAGCTTGAGAGTTATTCTTGATATCTAGGCCAAGTTCGAATACGGGTCATTTGGGATAAAAAACTAGGGCACTAGGCCAGGTTGAAGGACAATCTTTTTAACATTCTGGAAGCTGCATTTTTGGCTTGTGCATGTCTCGATGATATCTAGGCATAGATCAAATATGGGTCATGTCCAGTCAAGAACTAGGTCACTACGCCAAATAGAAAGTAAACCTTGTTAACACTATGTTTTGCTTCAGCAGCTTGAAACATTGTCGGAATATTTGTCTTGATGCTACCTAGGCAAAGTTTGAATATGGGTCATGTCTGGTAAAAAAATAAAATCTTGTTTAAACAGTCTAAATGCAGCATTTTTAGCTCGACTTTTGAAAAAAACGAGAGCTATTGTCATGACCCTGGCGTCGTCGGCAGCGGCGTCGTCGTCCGGTTAAGGTTTTTTGTTTAGTTCAGCTTTTTTTCTGTTTTCTAACAAACTACTACTGTTAAAGTCACTAAACATAATCATAATATGTTAAATAATAAAAGTATATAGCTGGAAATCTTTATTTGTTTCACTTAAAACTTCAAAACGTAAGGTTAAGGTTTTTTGTTTAGCTCAGGTTTTTGACAATTTTTTACTCATGATTTTTCATATCTTGAAACTTCACAAACTTTTTGAGTGTCTTAAGTTGACCTTATATAACAAGTTTCATAACTCTGTAAATAGTATTGACAAAATTATCTCCCCATTTCGATTTAGAAAATCTACTTTGAAGGGTGAAAAATGGTGATAACTGAAACACAATTTAACCTATAGCTTTGAAACTTCCTAAACTTATTCAATGTCTTAACATAACTTGATACAACAAGTTCCATAACCCTGAACTTAATATTGACCAAATTATCCCCCCTTTTGGACTTAGAAAATCTACACTGAAGGTGTTGTCATCCGGTTAAGGTTTTTTATTAGCTCGACTTTTGAAAAAAACGAGAGCTATTGTCATGACCCTGGCGTCGTCATCTAGGGCGGCTGTGGCGTGGTCGTCCGGTTAAGGTTGATTGTTTAGCTCATTTTTTTATTTATTTTTTCTCCCTATCAGTCGAGCGTCTGTGCCGTACGCGGTGCTCTTGTTTATTTGAGCATGTTGAATCTTTGTTAGAATGTGTGTTTTGATGATATTAAAGCTATGTTCCCCTATAGGTCAAGTCCAGTCAAAAACATATCACTTGACCAAATTTAAAAAAAATCTTGTTTACAGTGTATTTCTTGTTTCAGCAGCATGATACTTTATCAGAATGTTTGTTTTGACGATATCTAGGCCAAGTTCGATATGTGTCATGTCCTGTAAAAAAACACTAGGTCACTAGGCGAAATTGAAGTCACTCTGGAAGACGTTTTTTTTATTTGAGGATGTTGAAACTTTGTCAGAATGTGTGTTTTGATGAAAATAGCATACATGACCACAACGTTATTGTGAAAGACTATGTGGTTGGCCCTCTTGTTAGCTTCACTGTGCTTCTTCCGAAATTGCTTCAATATTTTTTAATCCTTGCAAAATTTTGGTTTCCATGGCAAGCGAAAGGAAAAACTTTAAAAATCTCCTCCTCCAAAACTGGTTGGCCAATTTTCATATAATTATGTGACCCTCTGATTCATTCAAGCCTTGTTGATTGGTCAAAAACAAGGTCGCCATAGGGCGAGGTTGTTCATTTTATAAGGCTTTAGTGAAAACTTTAAAAGTATTCTTCTCAAAAAGTATAAAGTGGATTTTCAAATGATTTTGTCCAAGTGGTCCTTGGGTGACCCTCTATCAGATTCCTTCAAGCCATGTTGATTGGTCAACAAAATATGGCAGCAAGGAGGTTGTGCTGTTTTGCCTTATGTGGATGAAATGAAAACTTTAAAAATCTTCTCCAAAAGTATGAAGCCTATTTTCAAATCGTTCTGTAGAAATGTTCCTTTGTTGAACCTGTATGAGATTCAATCAAGGCATGTTGATCTGTCAAAAAAGATGGCCGTCGGGGTGGAGCTGTTTTGCATTGTAGGGCAATTGTGAGTTTATTTTTGACTGGAGCGGTTTTGGCCCTCTTGTTAATGTGCCAGTTTAAAAAGTGCTCAAGATAACCTATTGTGATAGTCTAATGTCATGTTGTGTGGCAGTCAGAGCGCCAGCATTATGAAGATGAGTGGGGAATTTTAGTAAGAAACCAAAATACTAGTTAGATATCCATGAAGATGAATAAAGTGTCAATTGTCATGATAAAACTGAACAATTGATGAAAAATACATAACATCGAAATAAATTTATGAGTTTTGTGTAACACTGAGCCTATCGAAACCAAGTTTCACAGGATTTTTTCTTGTGTTGTCCTAAAAATCAAATTGTAATAGAAATGTACTTGCAACAAGACTTGAGAGGACTTTGCACTTTTACAAAAATCATAGTGTCAAGTTCTTGATTATACCCCCTTCGAAGAAGAGGGGGTATATAGGAGTTACTGTGTCAAGCAGTCTGTCGGTCCGAAGCCATATTTCTTACAAACCACTGGGTGGAATTCAATAAAAATTTACATGAAGCTTCTATACCAAGAGGAGATGTGCATATCCTAAAGGGGTTACAATTGCATGATATTTTACTAATTAAGTTATGGTGTAGGTCAAGGTGCTGTTTAGGGGGTATTTATCATCTTCAGTGATAGTTCTTGTGTTCTTGTTTGAAGTCTTGATTTGCATTTATATGTTTCTTTTGTGACCCTCTTCCATCATGGCTGGTTGTGAAAACTTTTCTCCGCTCGGATCAATCGGCCAATTTCCATTATTGTCGCAAAAATTCAACATTATTCAAGCCATTTGGAACCAGAGCTAAATTTTAGGAAATCCACTTTTTTTCAACACAATCTATGGCAATGAGCCAGTTTCAAACAAATTTCCCCAACAAATCTTTGATAGCCCTCATTCAGAATGTCCAAAGTTTTTTTTGTCTAAAAATTGTGGCATTTTCCAAAATATCTTGGAAACTGTTGATTGATCAAAGATAACGCCCGAGAGGGAATTGATAACTAAACTTTTGTTCATCAATCTAGATTTTTTTTGAAATTTCAATGCCATACATTTATACCCTAATTATACCCCCCTTCGAAGAAGAGTGGGTATATAGGAGTTGCTGTGTCTGTCGGTCGGAAGCCATATTTTGTCCGGCTTATTTGTTACAAACCACTGGGTGGAATTCAATAAGTTTTTACATGAAGCTTCTATACCAAGGAGAGATGTGCATATCCTAAAGGTCTTACAATTGAGTGTTATTTTACAGAGTTATGGCATTTTTACTTATTAAGTTGTGGTGTAGGTCAAGGTGCTGTTTTGGGGTATTTATCATCTTCAGTGATAGTTCTTGTTATTTCTAATTTAACCACTACAATTGTTGTTTGGTGCTCAAGTGAACGATTTTAGGGTCATTATGACAATCTTTTGTGCTGTGATAGTTTTAGGATAACGTTTATTTAAACTTATTGCATTGTCAAAGAAATGTGAGTGTATGTTTAGGGATGGGAGTATGAAGGAGGGGGAGAGATGTTGCAAGAGATTGTATAATTAGTTCAGTTTGGGCCCAGTACAAACCTAGATGTACAGACAAATTTTCACTTTGTGATAACCATAATATGATCCAAGCTTTAGCGGCATACCGGTATATATGCGAGCCGCAACAAGAAAATAATGGTCTTTGTTACTCTCCGTAACATGAATGAATAAAGGTAATTTGGTCTAAAAAAATAAATAGGGCTACAAATCTTGGCTTTAAGATCACCTGAGCTGAACGCTGAAGTTGATCTGTTTTGATCACTCACCATCTGGACTTCGTATGTCACACGTCATCTGTTCAAATCTTTATCGCTGAAACTTCTGGTCCAATTTCAACCAAATTTCCTAGGTCGTCTTCATCAAAACGTGTGTACAGATTTAAATTCCTGTGGCATCAAAAGGAAGAAAATGTCAAAATTTATAAAAAAAAATCTCTTCTGTATCGGCCTGCCGAATTCCAAGAGAAGCCATTTTTAGCTCTACTGGCTAAAGAGCTTGTACCGTGGCATGGTGTTCGGCGTCCGTAGACAATTGCCTGTGAACGCGATACAGTGTTCAGTTTTGATTGTATCTCGATCAAACTTATACAGTAGTTAGATATCCATGAACGCTCGGTTCCTTTTGCAAACAAGCTAGATCCGCCTATGCAAGACTGGATTATGGCCCTTGAAATTGTCAAAATTGCTACAATAGAGGCTCCATTTACTATCTGATCTTCACCAAACTTAGATAGTAGTTAAATATTGATGAGAGCTTTGTTCCTTTTGAAAACTAGCCAGATGCGCCAATGCATGACTGGATTATGGCCCTTGGAGTTGTCAAATTTGCTATAATACAGCTTGTGAACACAATAGAGCCTCCATTTACTATTCAATCTTCACCAAACTTAGATAGTAGTTAAATAATTGATAAGAGCTTGGTTCATTTTGCAAACCAGCCAGATCCGCCCATGCAAGGCTGGATTATGACCCTTGAATTTGCCAAAATTGTTATAATAGAGCTTGTGAACACAATAGAGGCCTCATTTACTAGCTGGTCTTCAACAAACTTAGATAGTAGTTAAATATTGATGAGAGCTCGGTTCCTTTCGAAAACCAGCCAGATGTGCCCTTTCATGACTGGATTATGGCCCTTGAAATTGTCAAAATTGCTATAATACAGCTTGTGAACACAATAGAGCCTCCATTTACTATTCAATCTTCACCAAACTTAGATAGTAGTTAAATAATTGATAAGAGCTTGGTTCATTTTGCAAACCAGCCAGATCCGCCCATGCAAGGCTGGATTATGACCCTTGAATTTGCCAAAATTGTTATAATAGAGCTTGTGAACACAATAGAGGCCTCATTTACTAGCTGGTCTTCAACAAACTTAGATAGTAGTTAAATATTGATGAGAGCTCGGTTCCTTTCGAAAACCAGCCAGATGTGCCCTTTCATGACTGGATTATGGCCCTTGAAATTGTCAAAATTGCTATAATACAGCTTGTGAACACAATAGAGCCTCCATTTACTATCCGATCTTCACCATACATACATGCTCTGGATTGAAAATGACCAAAGAACCATCCCAGCAGAGCATCGGCCCTCATGGGCCTCTTGTTATTGTTTGAAAGGCATAACCTTGCAGCATCAGAAAAGGGGTAAACAAAAATGTTAATTTTAAATGACATCTCCATCCACAGGACCAATTTCGACCAAACTTCACAGGAATGTTTTCTTGGTCATACTTTTTCAGATTTCAGAGTTTTGGTTGCTGTGGCAAATGCCTAAAATCTCTTCCCTTCTTAATCAGTTCCTTAAGCAACCCTCTACAACAATGTTTCAAGCCAAATTAGTTAAGGGACTGTCACGCATTACCGATGTATCTCACCGGGACTAAACCGGAGCACACAATTAAAAACGGCGAGAAAATAGGCGGAGCTCCGTCGAGAAAGCACTTGAAAAATCACAATTGGCCGTAGCAATGTAGCTAAGGGCGGTGTAGTACATCGTTAGTAGATCGTCAGTACACATTGATGCCACCGGAGAGCCATCGGTCTGGTCTACCGACATTAACGAAGCCATACCGGAGTACTGCCGTTGTAGTTCCGTTGCTCGCAACGGCAGACATTTTTGAACATGTTCAAAAATGTATACCGTCGCCTGTCGTTGCTAATCTTTTCACCGATGTCCTGACGATGTACTACCATTGCACAGCCGTACTAGTAACGAACATCGCCAAATGTCTGCTCCGATATAGTCATGACAATTGTCTATATCGCTCTGACAGACGGTCATTTGACACAAGTTATGCATTAGATCAGACGAAACCAATGAGTGAATCATGATAATGGTCTATATCGCTCTGACAGACGGTCATCTGACACAAGTTATGCATTAATTAGACGGAAACTTCGAATAAGTCATGAAAATGGTCTGAAAACTCTGACAGTTTCGTGAAAATGGTGTATATCGCTCTGATAGACGGTCATTTGGTATACGTTATACCTTAGATCAGACGGAAACATCAAATAAGTCATGAAAATGGTCTAATAGCTCTGACAGACGGTCATTTGACACAAAATATGCATAAGTTAGACGGAACCAATGAATGAATTATGACAATGGTCTATATCGCTCCGACAGGCGGTCATTTTGTATACGTTATGCCTTAGATCAGACGGAAACATCAAATAAGTCATGAAAATGGTCTAATAGCTCTGACAGATGGTCATTTGACACAAAATATGCATAAGTTAGACGGAACCAATGAATGAATCATGACAATGGTCTATATTGCTCCGACAGACGTCATTTGGTATACGTTATGCCTTAGATCAGACAGAAACCTCGAATAAGTCATGAAAATGGTCTAATAGCTCTGACAGACGGTCATTTTACACAAGTTATGCATAAGTTAGACGGAACCAATGAATGAATCATGACAATGGTCTATATCGCTCTGATAGACGGTCATTTGGTATACGCTATACCTTAGATCAGACGGAAATATCAAATAAGTCATGAAAATGGTCTAATAGCTCTGACAGACGGGGTCATTTGACACAACATATGCATAAGTTAGACGGAACCAATGAATGAATTATGACAATGGTCTATATCGCTCCGACAGGCCGTCATTTGGTATACGTTATGCCTTAGATCAAATAAGTCATGAAAATGGTCTAATAGCTCTGACAGACGGTATTTTGACACAAGTTATGCATAAGTTAGACGGAACCAATGAATGAATCATGACAATGGTCTATGTCGCTCTGATAGACGGTCATTTGGTATACGTTATACCTTAGATCAGACGGAAACATCAAATAAGTCATGAAAATGGTCTTATAGCTCTGACAGACGATCATTTGACACAAGTTATGCATAAGTTAGACGGAACCAATGAATGAATCATGAAAAAGGTCTATATCGCTCTGATAGACGGTCATTTGGTATACGTTATACCTTAGATCAGACGGAAACATCAAATAAGTCATGACAAGGGTCTATGTCGCTCTGATAGACGGTCATTTGGTACACGTTATGCCTTAGATCAGACAGAAACTTCGAATAAGTCATGAAAATGGTCTAATAGCTCTGACATACGGTCATTTTACACAAGTTATGCATAGGTTAGACGGAACCAATGAATGAATCATGACAAAGGTCTATATCGCTCCTACAGGCCGTCATTTGGTACACGTTATGCCTTAGATCAGACGGAAAATTCGATTAGATTATGAAAATGGTCTAATAGCTCTGACATACGGTCATTTTACACAAGTTATGCATAGGTTAGACGGAACCAATGAATGAATCATGACAAAGGTCTATATCGCTCCTACAGGCCGTCATTTGGTACACGTTATGCCTTAGATCAGACGGAAAATTCGATTAGATTATGGAAATGGTCTAATAGCTCTGACAGACGGTCATTTGACACAAGTTATGCATTAGTTAGACGGAACCAATGAATGAATCATGACAAAGGTCTATGTCGCTCCGACAGGCGGTCATTTGATATACGATATACCTTAAATCAGAAAGAAACTTAGAATAAGTCATGAAAATGGTCTATATCGCTCCGATAGACGGTCAATTGGTATGCGTTATGCCTTAGATCAGACGGAAACTTCGAATAAGTCATGACAATGGTCTAATAGCTCTGACAGACGGTCATTTGGTATACGCTATGCCTTAGATCAGACGGAAACTTCGAATAAGTTATGAAAATGGTCTAATAGCTCTGACAGACGATCATTTGACACTTTATGCCTTAGATCAGACGGAAAATTCGAATAAGTTATGAAAATGGTCTAATAGCTCTGACAGACGATCATTTGACACAAGTTATGCATTAGTTAGACGGAACCAATGAATGAATCATGAAAATGGTCTATGTCGGTCTGATAGACGGTCATTTGGTATGCGTTATGCCTTAGATCAGATGGAAACTTCGAATAAGTCATGACAATGGTCTATGTCGCTCTGATAGACGGTCATTTGGTATACGCTATGCCTTAGATCATACGTAACCAATGCATGAATCATGACAATGGTCTATATCGCTCTGATAGACGGTCATTTCGTTTACGTCATGCCTTATATCCTATAGACGGTCATTTGACACAGGTTCTGCATTATATCAGATGGAACCTCCGAGTGAGTCATTACAATGGTCTTTATCGCTCTGACATTTTTATTTTGTATAAGTGTATATAAAACACCAGTTGAAACATCCGAATTAGTCGTGAACAATGGTCTGAAGGTGGAAAAAAGTTATGCAATAAATTCAGACGGACACTGAGAACTACTCATTAAAATAGAAACTACTGATTCCTATGGGGGTCATTTGTGGATTGATAAACTAAAATACATGGTCGAAGGGTCCGGATTGAAATAGACGTCGGTCTTATGAAATAATTCAACAACTTCCACAAGCTTATGACCTCGTCGGTTTTGTTTGCCCTTGCACTCGGCTATACAGACGTGTGTCGAGCCTTTGTATATATGTGGATTGTTTTACTGGACCACCAGTAGTGAAATGACCTTACAGGATTTATCGGGATATATAGACACGTTATGTTAACAGCTTTTTTAAAGTGTATATACCACGAGGAGAGTTACTTTCATTACTTGATATGAAATAGACAGTGCTGGCTCACAACCGTCTAGGGGTTGTGAATTCGAATCCAAGCTTGGCCAACATTCTTTCCCACAAGTCTATGTGGAAAAGCTGCCAGTTGCTTAGAAGGTATGTTGTATGGAGTACTGGTGAGAGAAAGCTTCGAAAAAGACACGAGTAGGGTCAACTTGTCGCCGTGATATGACTGAAAAAATGTTTAAATCGGGGGCTCTGGAGCAAATACCTCAAGGTTAAATATCCATGGCTGTCGTGAATACCTTTGTATTTAAACTAGAACTGTGAGTGAACTCACAAAGGATAACCCCCCCCCCCCCCCCCCTCCCGTCTCGCGCTTACAAGACATATGGACGGACAGATATACTTCCGACCGGGATAATCTTACTTCATGCACATCCTCAGGTTGTGTACTGCAACTGTGTAAAGTTTCATCAGAATATGTCCAGCCGTTAAGGAGGAGTTGCGCTTACAAGACAAATGGACAGACAGACGGACACGGACAGGGATAATCTTACTTCATGCAAATCCTCAGGTTGTGTACTGCAACTGTGTTAAGTTTCATCAGAATCGGTCCAGCTGTTAAAGAGGAGTTGCGCTTACAGACATATGGACAGACAGACAGACGGGGTGATTCCTATAATTCCTATATACCCCCCCACAAAACTTGTTTGTGGGGGGTATACTAATAAAATAACAATCAAATTGACAAACAAGATTCACATTAACTCGTTTTAATGTTTTAAAACATTTATTTCACAATTTAATCCAAAAGTCGATTCGAAGTCGACAGTTACATTTTTAAAATATAAGCATTGTAACCATAATGGACTGTTCAAAGAAGAAGGTCAAGGTGATCACAAATCGAGTTCCTTTCATTTCAGTTTCATATCCAGGCACCTTACCAATATGTAATGTAAAGCTTTAAAATACAACAATTTTAAATATGTAATCTTTAAATAGACCAGTGGCAATCAATGTTCTAGTTTACCCTTTCCTTCATACAATACATATGCAGCAGACGAATTATAATACATCGAACAATATATATCACTGAATTGAAAAAATGAAAATTACCAATTGGATTTTTGTAAATGTGACATAGTTTAGACTTATTATGATCCAAATTTGAACAATCATCAAGACAAACTTTCTTAAAAAGTTTCAACATGCTTTAGTTATAAACTAGAACTGTGAGTGAACTCACAAAGATACCCCCCGTTGCGTTTACAAGACATATGGACAGACAGATATATTTCCGACTGGGATAATTCACACTTAGCATAAGATACAAACAATCTGACTCTGTCTCATTATTCTTTAATCCCAGGTACCTCCTGGCCAAATATCATGACCCTTGGACCTCCAGTTCTTAAGAAGAAGTCTTTCAAAGACGGACGGACGACAGACAATACACCATAACATAAGCTCAGAGGCACTTCGTGCCAGGTGTCAGAGCTCAAAAACATTGGTTTTAACTATATCATTATAACAAGAGGACCATGATGGTCCTATATCGCTCACCTGATTTAATCAAACTTAAAAGTTTTCAGTGTTCTATGAAAACCAAGTGACCCCCGGGGAGGGGTCATTTTGAGCCCAGGGCTATAATTTGAACAATCTTGGTAGAGGTCCACTAGATGATGCTACATACCCAATATCAATGGCCTGGGGCCTCTACTTTTAGACAAGAAGATTTTTAAAGTTTCCCCCCTAAATGAGTCTATGTAAAACAGGGAACCCCCGGGATGGGATAACTTTTGACCCCATGGCTATAATTTGAACAATCTTGGTAAAGGTCCACTAGATGATGCTACATACCAAATATCAAAGGTTAGGCCCTCTTCTTTTAGACAAGAAGATTTTAAAAAAAAATCTCTATGAATCTATGGAGAACAAGTGACCCCCGGGGAGGGGTCATTTTTGACACCAGGGCTATAATTTGAACAAGCTTGGTAGAGGTCCACTAGATGATGCTACATACCAAATATCTTTTAGACAAGAAGAATAAGTTTTTTCCCTATTTGAGTCTATGTAAAACAAGTGACCCCCGGGGATGGGTTATTTTTGACCCCAGGGCTATAATTTGAACAATCTAGGTAGAGGTATACTAGATGATGCCACATACCAAATATCAAAGGCCTGGGGCCTCTACTTTTAGAGAAGAAGATTTTTAAAGTTTTGTCTCAATACGAGTCCATGTAAAACAATAGACCCCAGGGGAGGGGTCATTTTGAGCCCAGGGCTATAATTTGAACAATCTTGGTAGAGGTCCACTAGATGATGCTACATACCCAATATCAAAGGCCTGGGCCCTCTACTTTTAGACAAGAAGATTTTTTAATTTTTTCCCCTATATAAGTCTATGTACAAGAGGGCCATGATGGCCCTATATCGCTCACCTGATATAATAGAACTTCAATAGTTTTCAAAGTTTTATAGTCTATAAATATAAGGACAAGCCCCACCCCCTTGCGGCCATGTTTTTCAACGGATCGGAAATATTTGAACAAGCTTGGTAGGGGGTGCCCCAAGGAACATTTGTGCAAAATATTTTTTAAATCGGGCCAACACTTATGAACAAGAAGATTTTTTAAGATTTGACAATTTTCCCCTTTTCTGATGCTGCAACAACCAAAGTTCTACTTGGAATGAAATTCTTTGAACAACTTTGAAAGAGGACCACCTAACGACCATTTCTGTGAAATTATTTTGAAATCTGGCCAGTACTTTTGAACAAGAAGATTTTTTAAAGTTTTAACAATGCACATATAAGGAAAACAAGCCCCACCCCCTTGCGGCCATGTTTTGCAACGGATCGGAAATATTTGAACAATCTTAGTAGAGGGTGCCCTAAGGAACATTTGTGCAAAATAATTTTCTAATCGGGCCAGCACATTTGGACAAGAAGATTTCTTAAGATTTGGCAATTTTCCCCTTTTCTGATGCCGCAACAGCCAAAGTTCTACTTGGAATTAAATTCTTTGAACAACTTTGAAAGGGGACCACCTAAGGACCATTCCTGTGAAGTTATTTTGAAATCTGTCTATTGGTTTAGTAGAAGAAGTCATTTGTAGGAAATTGTTAACAGACAGACAGACGATGACGACGGACATTCAATGATCACAAAAGCTCACCTTGCACTTCGTGCATAGGTTAGCTAAAAACAAGTGACCCCCGGGATGGGATCATTTTTTACCGCAGGGCTATAAATTGAACAATCTTGGTAGAGGTCCACTAGATGATGCTACATACCAACTATCAAAGGCCTGGGCCCTCTACTCTTAGACAAGAAGATTTTTGGAGTTGTTTCCCTATATGAGTCTATGAAAAACAAGTGACCCCTGCTGAGGGGTCATTTTTGACCCCAGGGCTATAATTTGAACAGTCTTGGTAGAGGTTCACCAGATGATGTTACATACCAAATATCAAAGGCATGGGCCTTCTACTTTTAGACAAGAAGATTTTTAAATTTTCCCCCTATATGAGACTATGTTAAACAAGTGACCCCCAGGGAGGGGTCAATTTTGACCCCAGGGCTATAATTTGAACAATCTTGGTAGAGGTTCACTAGATGATGCTACATACCAAATATCAAAGGCATGGGCAGATTTTTATTTTTTTTTCTCTATATGAGTCTATGTAAAACAATAGACCCAAGGGCTATAATTTGAACAATCTTGGTAAAGGTCCACTAGATGATGCTACATACCAAATATCAAAGGCCTGGGCCTCTTACTTTTAGACAAGAAGATTTTTAAAGTTTTTCCCCCATATGAGTCTATGTAAAACAATAGACCCCAGGGCTATAATTTGAACAATCTTGGTAAAGGTCCACTAGATGATGCTACATACCCAATATCAAAGGGCTTGGCCCTCTCCTTTTAGACAAGAATATTTTTAAAGTTTTTCTCCTATATGAGTCTATGTAAAACAAGTGACCCCTGGGGAGGGGTCATTTTTGACCCCAGAGCTATAATTTGAACAGTCTTGGTAGAGGTTCACCAGATGATGTTACATACCAAATATCAAAGGCATGGGCCTTCTACTTTTAGACAAGAAGATTTTTAAATTTTTCCCCTATATGAGACTATGTTAAACAAGTGACCCCCAGGGAGGGGTCAATTTTGACCCCAGGGCTATAATTTGAACAATCTTGGTAGAGGTTCACTAGATGATGCTACATACCAAATATCAAAGGCATGGGCAGATTTTTAATTTTTTTTCTCTATATGAGTCTATGTAAAACAATAGACCCAAGGGCTATAATTTGAACAATCTTGGTAAAGGTCCACTAGATGATGCTACATACCAAATATCAAAGGCCTGGGCCTCTTACTTTTAGACAAGAAGATTTTTAAAGTTTTTCCCCCATATGAGTCTATGTAAAACAATAGACCCCAGGGCTATAATTTGAACAATCTTGGTAAAGGTCCACTAGATGATGCTACATACCCAATATCAAAGGGCTTGGCCCTCTCCTTTTAGACAAGAATATTTTTAAAGTTTTTCTCCTATATGAGTCTATGTAAAACAAGTGACCCCTGGGGAGGGGTCATTTTTGACCCCAGAGCTATAATTTGAACAGTCTTGGTAGAGGTTCACCAGATGATGTTACATACCAAATATCAAAGGCATGGGCCTTCTACTTTTAGACAAGAAGATTTTTAAATTTTCCCCCTATATGAGACTATGTTAAACAAGTGACCCCCAGGGAGGGGTCAATTTTGACCCCAGGGCTATAATTTGAACAATCTTGGTAGAGGTTCACTAGATGATGCTACATACCAAATATCAAAGGCATGGCCAGATTTTTAATTTTTTTTCTCTATATGAGTCTATGTAAAACAATAGACCCAAGGGCTATAATTTGAACAATCTTGGTAAAGGTCCACTAGATGATGCTACATACCAAATATCAAAGGCCTGGGCCCTCTACTTTTAGACAAGAAGATTTTGTTTCCACTATATGAGTCTATGTAAAAAAAAGTGACCCCCGGGGAGGGGTCATTTTTGACCCCAGGGCTATAATTTGAACAATCTTGGTAGAGGTTCACCAGATGATGTTACATACCAAATATCAAGGGCATGGGCCTCTTACTTTTAGACAAGAAGATTTTTAAAGTTTTTCCCCCATATGAGTCTATGTTAAACAAGTGACCCCTGGGATGGGGTCATTTTTTACCCCAGGGCTATAATTTGAACAATCTTGGTAGAGGTTCACTAGATGATGCTACATACCAAATATCAAAGGCATCGGCCTTCTACTTTCAGACAAGAAGATTTTTTAAGTTTTGGTTAATTTCCCCTTTTTTGTTGCCGTGGCAGCCAAAGTTCTGCATGGAATAGAATTTTTTGAACAAATTTAAAAGAGATCCACCCAAGGAACATTTCTGTAAAATTATTTTGAATTTGGTTAATTGGTGTAGGAGGAGAAGTCATTTGTAGGAAAATATGAACGGACGGACGAAGACGACGACGGACGGTGAGCGATCACAAAAGCTCACCTTGCACTTCGTGCATTGGTGAGCTAAAAACAAGAAACCGCTGAAGACTGTATAGCCGGATTGTCGGCAATTTGACCTTGAAAATCGACAAACCAAGGTCAAGGTAACCATAGAAATCAATAGAACTTCAACCTGAAACTTTAACCAAAATGTTGACAGACAGACGGATATCGCCAATCTATAGACCGGAATTGCTAGAGCAATCCGGCCAACTAGATGCTCACAGGCTATACGTAAAGCCCACTCCAAAGTTTTTGTCACAGACATAGTGCTCTTCCATGCACTTGCAACAAAGAGTTGACCTGATAGCAGTTAATTAAGGGCCTTCTGCCATACCATATTATTTGGATAATTTTTAGTATGTTTTGTGTATGAAGGGTTCAGGCATATTTAACATAGGAAATATTTTACACACAGACACATTAAATAATAAATCCTATCTTTTGAATAATGAAATATTTAAGGAAACCACAGGAAAGTGAATTTTTGTTTATATCTTATTGAGAAGTTTACCAAACACATAATTGTCTGCTGCACACATGTCAAACGCTTCTACAAGGTGAAAAGGGTTATAAGAGAACAGTCTCCTTTTTTGAAAACTTTGTTTTCACTTCTGCCATCATCAACTCACGGTGAACATGTGTGCCTAATAACCAGGGGATCCTATGATGCATGGTTTCTCATCTTGTCCTTTGACCTCTAAGTGTGACCTTGACCTTTAAAATTCAGACCAGGTTCTTGTGCAAGACACTTCACCTCACCATGGTGAACGTGTGTGCCCAGTAACTTGGGAATCCTATGGTGCATGGTCGAGATGTGGTCCGGACAAGGTAGTCCTATCTAACAGTACTTATGTTGATCTTTGACCTCCAAGTGCGATCTTGACATTTGAGATACAGGACTGGGTCTTGTGCGCGTCACACATTGCCTTATCATGGTGAACATTTGTGCCAAGAATCTTGGAAATCCCATGACGCATAAATGCGGCCTGGATAATGTACAGTCCTCATTTTTATATTTGACCTATAAGTGTGACCTTGACATAAGAGGTACAGGCCTGGGACTTGTGTGTGACACGCAGCCTCAACATGGTGAACGTTTGTGCCAAGTTTCTTGGAAATCCTATGATGCATGGTCAAGATGCGGGCTGGACAAACACTGAACTGCCATTGAGACAACTATGTCGAGCTCGACAAAACCTTTAATTTTTCATCATGTTTCAAGCAATATTATTTTGTAGGTTTCTCTATTGTCCCTTGCTAGTTCTGTATCAACATTTCAGTTCACAGTTTAAAAGTCTTTGTGTGAGTCTTTTGATTTTAATTTTCTTCCTCCTTCCCAATCATCCTTTTTCTCACCCACCTGAAAAAAGTGATAGCAGATTCAGAACCACAAGGTTTACAAGTACACATCCATCCTACCAGCTCCAGATGGACAGACAGACATTGCCAAACTGATTCCTGTTTTTGGCTGGGACTAAAATACAATTTATGACAACCAAAGGTATGTAACTTTGACTCCAAGTCTGATTTCACAAAAGCAAGTAAACTTGCCAGGTCTCAACATCACATTTCTTTTTCCAAGTTTGAATACAATTGCTACAAAAATTGTAATTGCTATTGAGCAAAAATAAATTGATTTAACTGGGTTGTTTTTTTTGACATGCAAGCACCTAATAACCCCAATTTGCTAAAAGTAGAACTGATATAACCCGTTCCTGCATGCAGACATGTCTGTACAGGCAATTTTAAAATACATTGTGAGAAAAGGAGAAGTTTCTAACCATGAGAAATTTCTCTATTTCAAAAGAGTTATCTACTGTATAATACAAGAGTAATAGAACTTCCAATAGTTTTCAAAGTTTTTAGTCTATACATATAAGGAAAACAAGCAACCCCCTGGTGGCCATGTTTTTCAACAGATCAGCATAAATTGAACACCCTTGGCACAGGGTGACACAAGGAACATTTGATCCAAATTATTTTCAAATCAGGCCAGTGCTTTAGTACAAGATGTTTTTTTTAAGTTTTCACTATATTACATACAAGGAAAACATGCCCCGCCCACCTGGCAGCCATGTTTTTCATCAGATCGAAATAATTTCAACAATCTTGTGCCAAACATTTTTTAAATTGGGCAGGTACTTTTGGACAAGAAGATTTTTAATGTTTTTACTATGCACATATAAGGAAAACAAGCCTTGACCCTGGTGGCCATGTTTTTCAACAACCTTGATAGAAGGTCCCCCAAGGAACATTTGTGCAAAATTATGTTTAAGTCAGGCCGGTACTTTTGGACAAGAAGATTTTTAAAGATGTTATAATGCATATATAAGTCAAACAAGCTCCGCCACCCAGGCGGCCATGTTTTTCAACGGATCAGAATAATTTAAAAAATCTTGGTAAATGGTTCCCCTAGGAACATTTGTCCAAAATAATTATGAAATCAGACAAGTACTTTTCGACAAGAAGATTTTTAAAGTTTTGGCAATTATCCCCTTTTTTTGATCCTGCAGCAACCAAAGTTCTTTCACATGGAATTGAATTCTTTGAACAACTTTGAAAGAAAACATCCTAAGGAACATTCCTGTGAAATTATTTTGAAATTGGGTCATTTGTAGGAAAAAGTAAACAGACAGACAGACAGACAGACAGACGAACGACAGACTTCGTTCACAGGTGAGCTAAAAAGCTATAGTACTATATTATACATGTACCTTCATTAATAGATTGTCTGTATTTTCAAGATGTTCATCTTTACACTGGAGTAAATGGTTGTAAAATAATTGCTGCCAAGTGCATTCTTTCCTTTAAGCCTTTGGTAAGCCTCTGAAACATTTTAAATGTACTTATGTCTTCTCTAGAATACATCTGACCTGAAAAGACAAAGAAATTTGGTAAGTAACAATTTAGAGCTGGAAAAGATGGCAAAACAAATTTGAAGGCGAGATTGCCATCTGGTGCAATATGATATACTTAAAATGCATTAAATTTGTATTACCCCTTGATAAATCCCCTTTAAAAAAACCACTTTGATCTATGTTTCACAACATTCTGTTGATTGGTAGAGAATTATTGTGTAGTACAGTACTGTCAGAAATCATTGGAATTATTTAAGCAAAAGCGAAACACCTGATACAATAGAATTGAAAATTTCACAAATTTTTGAGACAAAATCGCCAAACTTTAACTATATATCTCAATCAAAGGCCATTACTCAGGAGTGTCCAAGAAAATCTGATTAGAAAATTAAAATGGCCATCATATATAATGCCTAAATTTAAGCTTCAAACGAAGCGTGTGAAGATTACATAAGGAATGATCAAAGTGACAGAGCAAACAAAGCCAATTAAGCAGAATTTCACAAAATGAAGGGGCCAAACCTATGGCGTATATGGGGGGATCAGACCGGATGTCTAACATATCAAGATAATAAGATCACAGGAATCATATACAGGAAATGATAAAATGATTCTACCTGACAGGCCATATTGTGTGGAAAACTGGAACAGCAAACTTGCACTTCTGCAAAACTTCAATACAATAAGTTTCCTGGAAAAACAGAACAAGCAGTGTTTTTTTCCCACATCTTTCATTTTGTCAGTTATCTGTTCATAAAAGATATACGGCAATGTTTCATAAGCAAGCAGTTGTCGGCAGTATGTTAATCACCGTCTTATTTCATGGCTATTCATTATAGTAAATGTAGTATTGTTGTCGCCTCTGACATTACATATACAAGTAGTTTGAATTTAATTCAATTGGTGTCTTAAATTTCAGGTGGTAATCACCATCTCATTATATAGACTGAAATAGTTCATACAAGAGGCACAAGAGGGCCAGTATTGCTCCACTGTCATAAGGCAAACTAATCGGACCCTTCCCTATATTGCCTTAGTCTTTTAGCAAATTAATGGCATGAGGAAGAAATGAATATTTCTATGTAATTATAGGAAAATCCAGCAAGTGGATTCAGGGATGGGGAGATTTAAAAAGTTTTTGCCTTTTGGCCCCTTTTTCATGCCATGGTTGCCAAAGTTATCAATGGATCCAAACAAGAGGGCCATGATGACCCTAGATCACTCACCTGAATTATGCAATGTGATTACTAATGCAAAACACATCAAGACAATTATTCTGATAAAGATTCAAATGAAACCTTCAGTGTTAAAGATTTTCTTTCATTTGGCCTAGTGACCTAATATGACCAATATTGAACATGGACTAGATATCATCAAGACAAACATTCTGACAAAGTTTCAACTTGCTCAAAGTAAAAATGAGGCCTCCGGAGTTTTAACACTATATTACTTAATTTGGTCTAGTGACCTAGTTTTTAACCTAATATGACCCATATTCAAACTTGATGTAGATATCATACAGACAAACATTCTGACAAAATTTCAAGCTGCTGAAGCAAAAAATGCAGCCTCCTTCAATTTGGCCCAGTGACCTGGCATGACCCATATTCGAACTTGACCTAGAACTCAGTTAGATTAACATTCTGACGACTAGATTTCAAGCTGCTGTAGCAAAAAATGTGGCTTCTACAGTCTTAACCAGATCTCCCTTCAATATGTCCTTGTGAATTAGTTTCTGACCAAATTCGAACTTGATCTAGATAATTTTAAGACAAACATTCTGACAGAATTTCCAACTGCTGAAGCAAAAATTGTGGCCTCTGGACTGTTAACAAGATTTTCCTTCAATTTGACGGAGTGACCTACCTTTTGACCTGACATAACCCATGTTCGAACTTGACTTATATATCATCAAGACAAACATTCTGATAAAGTTTAACGTGCTCAAGCTGAAAATGTGGCCTCCAGAGAGTTAACAAGATTTACCTTCAATTTGACCTAGTGACCTAGGTGTTGACCTCATATGGCCCAGTTTCGATTTGATGGAGTTGATTAATCTGAACTTTCATGAAGATCGAATGAAAAATGTAGCCTGTAGAGTGTTAACAAGGGCAATTGTTGACGACGCATGACGGACAAAATGTGATCATAATAGCTCACCTTGCACTCCGTGCACAGGTGAGGTAAAAACTAATACTGTTACTATAGTTGATGTTCTAACAATTATATAACACATAAATGTAAATGTCCAGCTAATCAGAATGTTGGTCCTGGTCAATAAGTAAAACTGGTTTTCTGTATGCCTTGTGGTGATTCGGGAACCAATGGCCTATGGCCTAATTCATGTAAAAGGAAAGTTTGAACTATTGTAACCATAGTATTGATCTATAACTAATTCTTAGTTTATTTCAAGTTTTCATCTTAAAACTGCTGGTACCATGTCTTGAAAAGTCTATGGAACTTTCATTCCCTTAAGAACATATATATCTAACCTGAAAATGCTTGTGTAGTGTATAGGCTATATCATACATTACAAGAAGTTCCTCATTCCGGACTTGCAATACTTTCTTTAGAATATATGCAGGGTAGCCTAAAAGAAAAAAATCAAGCCATGTTTGAAAGAACTTCAAATTTATTATTAATAACTTTTAATAACCCCCTTTTCTTCGAAAAAGAAAAAATGTCATTTATAAATATTAAATTATAATGCAACTGCAACCCTGGCACAAACCAGGACAAATATCTTGAAAGTTTCATAATCTACCAAAATCGTTTTAAGCGCACAACAGTTTTGCACTTGAATTTTAAAATAAATCAAAGTTGCACTTAAGAATCAAGTTTGCATCAATAATTCTTTAATGTTTTGTCATTTGTTATCTTTCCTTTTGCTTCTTACCAGATACAATTTAAAACAAGGGCACCGCAAAGCGGATGCATCCCCTCGGCTGGGCTTGACCTTTGACCTATGACCTTGAAAATCAATAGGTTTCAAGATGTTACCATATACTTACTTTATACCAAGTTTGGTTAAGATCTGTCAAGAAATGGTTAGTGTAGAGTGATGACAAGGTTTGTTACGGACGGACGGACACACATACATACGGAAGGTCCCGTTACTATATCCCTTTCTCGCTTACTTCGTAACCGAGGGGATAACAAGGGCAACACAAAGCGAATACATCTCCTCGGTATTAAATTTAAAAATATGGCTAAAAATATGGCCAATGACCTGGATATTAATGTTATGTACCAGAAAACTTGTCCTTGCCTTTATCAAATTGTTATTAATGTTATGGACCAAAGAACTAAGAGAAAATTTGTCCTTGTCTCCGCATTATTTTGCCATATATACTAACTGTATACCAAGTTTAGTTAAGATCAGTCAAAGGATGTTCAGTGTGGAGTGGTCACAAGGTTTTTATGGACAAAAGTCCAATTTTGACCTTGACCCTATGACCTTGAAAATAAATAGGCTTCCAGACCTTGCCATATACTAACTGTATACCAAGTTTGGTTAAGATCAGTCAAAGGATGTTCAGTGAAGAGTGGTCACAAGGTTGTTATATGGGAAAATAGTCCAAGTCCAATTTTGACATTGACCTTGACCCTATGTCCTTGAAAATAAATAGGCTTCTAGACCTTGCCATATACTAACTGTATACCAAGTTTGGTTAAGATCAGTCAAAGGATGTTCAGTGTAGAGTGGTCACAAGGTTGTTATATGGGAAAATAGTCAAAGTCCAATTTTGACCTTGACCGTATGAACTTTAAAATAAATAAGCTTCTAGACCTTGCCATATACTAACTGTATACCAAGTTTGGTTAAGATCGGTCAAAGGATGTTCAGTGTAGAGTGGTCAGAAGGTTGTTACGGACGGAAAGTCCAATTTCGACCTTGACCCTATGACCTTGCCATATACTAACTGTATACCAAGTTTGGTTAAGATCGGTCAAAGGATGTTCAGTGTAGAGTGGTCACAAGGTTGTTGCGGACGGCAAGTCCAATTTTTACCTTGACCCTATGACCTTGAAAATAAATAGGCTTCTACAGCTAGCCATATACCAAGTTTGGTTAAGATAGGTCAAAGGATGTTCAGTGTAGAGTGGTCACAAGGCTGTTACGGACGGACGCACAAACAAACGGACAGCCCGGTTACCGATAATAAAGTGTATTTAACCAGGGGTGTGGAAATGTAAAAAAAATCTACTTGTCCATGGGCAAGTAAGATATGAAAATCTACTTCTCCGCCAACACAGTTAACTTGTCTGCATTAATCCATATATTTTCTTATTTTGAGTGATAGACTTACTGTAAATGAGCTGATATTGCGTGCAACAGTCTGTCAGTTTGCCATTTTTTTTACTTTCATATCATATTCTTTATTCAGATCACTTTTTCACTTCCTTTTTCTGGCTTATTACTGCCATTTTTTTATTTGAAAAAACCCCGATCCATACAACTTGCAGACAATGCAAATCTTAATGTCATGCAGACGTGAACAGAACAAAATTATATTGCGAGGTAAACAAAAAACAAAAGGCACATGAGGGCCTATGCTCTACTGGTATGGTTCTTTGGTCATTTTCAATCCAGAGCATGTATGTATGGTGAAGATCGGATAGTAAATGGAGGCTTTATTGTATTCACAAGCTGTATTATAGCAATTTGGACAATTTCAAGGGCCATAATCCAGTCTTTAATTGGCGGATCTGGCTGGTTTGCAAAGGAACCGAGCTCTCATCAATATTCAACTACTATCTAAGTTTGGTGAAGATCGGATAGTAAAAAGAGGCTCTATTGTGTTCACAAGCTGTATTATAGCAATTTTGGCAATTTCAAGGGCCGTAATCCAGTCATGCATGGGCACATCTGGCTGGTTTTCAAAAGGAACCAAGCTATCATCAATATTTAACTACTATCTAAGTTTGGTGAAGATTAGATAGTAAATGGAGCCTCTATTGTGTTCACAAGCTCTATTATAGCAATTTTGACAATTTCAAGGGCCATAATCCAGTCTTGAATAGGCGAATCTGGCTGGTTTGCGAAAGGAACCGAGCTCTCATGAGTATCTAACTACTGTATAAGTTTGATTGAGATACAAGCAAAACTGAAGACTTTATCGCGTTCACAAGCTCTATTATAGCAATTCTGACAATTTTAAGGGCCATAATCCAGTCTTGCATGGCCGGATCTGGCTGGTTTGCAAAAGGAACCAAGCTCTCATGGATACCTAAATACGGTGTAAGTTTGGTGAAGATCAGATAGTAAATGGAGCCTTTATTGTGTTCACAAGCTCTATTATAGCAATTTTGACAATTCCAAGGGCCATAATCCAGTCTTGCATAGGCGGATCTGGCTGGTTTGCGAAAGGAACCGAGCTCTCATGGATATCTAACTACTGTATAAGTTTGATTGAGATACAATCAAAACTGAAGACTGTATCGCTTTCACAAGCAATTGTTTATGGACGGATGCATGGACGACGGACACCACGGCATATTGCTGCATAAGCTCTTCTGGCCTTTGGACAGTAGAGCTAAAAACTAGACATCAGAAAATGCTTGCTCTAATTGAATCACACCCGCTACTGACTTATCCTGCAAACTTTAAAAATGCACCCTTCAATCAATTAATGCATAAATTTTATTGTAATCTACTGTGGTATTTTGTTAAGTTTTTGTTTTCAATCTATAATATTAAATGAAATATTGATACTTATGTACATATGTGCATTGGAAGTTTTGTCTAGTATATATATTGGAGCATTTCTTTTTATTTGAACTTGCCCGCAGACAAGTCAACAGGGAAATCCTACTTGCCCAACTACAACATTACACGTGTTGGACGCGTCGGGCAGTCGATTTCCGCAACCTGATTTAACCACTTGAATTTTTAAAATGATGTAAGTTTACATTTTGGTTGCACTTGAAATTTGTTCTGGGAAAGACAGTTGTTTTGTTTGGTTTAAAATCAGAATTTATAGAAAATAATTTGAAGATTCATAACAGTTTTATAGATTTACAATTATGAAATTATAATGCTAATGATTTAAATTCAAATGGTATGTTAAACTTACTGTCCACTTCTTTGGCTGTTGAAACAGTGCAGGTCTATGAACCCTATGACAGCAATGGTCACAATAAAATGCTGAAGGGCCACATGTTTCACAAAGTATTATGTGATCTTCGTGTGTGCCACACATAACACATATATAAGATGAAGGACACATTTCCTCAATGCGGGTGGACAATAGATCCCGTCTTATACTTTGCCACTTTTCCAGTAACTTTGTCTGCCTTTCTTTGTAATTGACTGCATCTGTAGGAAAGAAATAGTCGAGGTAAATGACACAATTAACTTGATATTTTTTGTTGACTTCCTTTTAGCTAACAGTGTTCGCATGTTTACAGCTCTAAGTTCACTTAAATATAATTCAATCGGATCAAAGTATCAAATTATCACATTATGGGGTAGGTACAATATACCTTGAGATTGGAAAATTTATTTGATGCTTTGCCCATATCAAAAAGGTTGGCAGTTTTTCTTGAAATATTCAACAGCAAAGTTGACCTTTTAGTTTTTACAATGCAGCAAAAGATTAATGATTTTTGCAGATTTGGCCCAATTTTCACAGTAACATACTTTCATGTTATTATTTTGGTTTTGTTAATCGATACATCTAATGCATTGTTTCCTCTGTAATAAGCCACAATTGCCAATGGCGAAAAAATGAATTGCCATACATAATTTTTATAAAAGAAATTTCCCTTAATTTTAAAACATAAATGAAAGAGCCGTCCCACGAGATAACCAACATTGTGGATCTGCGTAAAGTATTGACCCGGATCAGTCTAAGCATGCCGCACAGGCTTACCCAGATAGACACTTTCGTATTCTGTTGATTTTCTGTTTTAGGAATCATTACTCTATACCTTTATCCCCTTGAGACGGAATGTGTCAGCTCTGATCAGTTTGAGTGGACTGATCTGGGTCAAAACATTCGCATGACAGCTCAAAACATCTCAATCTCACCTACAGTACACAACATGTCAAACATGTCACCTGCCATGGTATAAGCATAGCCTGGGGGTAAACAGAGATATATTTTATCACCTACTTGTAAATCAATAACCATTGGGTTGTATCTTCCCCCCACGCAAACAATGGTTTTGATTTATGGTGGCAAAAAGAAATAAGTTAGTTGAATGATTGTCAATTAAACAGGCATAAGATCCAGCAGGCTGAATAAGGATATAGTCCTGTGTGGATCAAGTGGGTCAGACTCAGAGTGCATATTTTTATCCCTCAGCTACAACCGCAAATACAGCTCTATCAGATTGAATAACTGTATTAATGACCCAAAATATCGATAAATAATTGCATTTTTAAAAAAATCCCTACATCACCTATAGATATGACTATGTACTTACAGCGTCAATGTCGACCTAGAGAACAAGAGGCCCATGAGGGCCTATGCTCTACTGGTGCTCTACTGGCATTGATCTGGCTTGTTTCAAAAAGGAATCAATATGTCATCAATATTCAAATACCATCTAAGTTTGGTGAAGATCAGATAGTAAATGGAAGCTCTATTGTGTTCACAAGCTGTATTATAGCAATTTTGACAATTTCAAGGGCCATAATCCAGCCATGTATGGGTAGATCTGGCCGTTTTTTAGAAATGAACCAAACTCTCATGGATATCTAACTACTGTATAAGTTTGATTGAGATACAATCAAAAATAAGGACTGTATCATGTTAACAAGCCCTATTATAGCAATTTTGACAATTTCAAGGGCCATAATTCAGTCATGCATGGGGCGGATCTGGCTTGTTTTTGAAACGAATCAAGCTCTCATGGATATCTTACTACTGTATAAGTTTGGTTGAGATACAATAAAAAATAAAGACTATCGTGTTAACAAGCTCTATTATAGCAATTTTGACCATTTCAAGGGCCATAATCCAGTCATGCATAGGCAGATCTGGCTGGTTTTCGAAAGGAACCAAGCTCTCATGGATATCTAACTACTGTATAAGTTTGGTTGAGATACAATCAAAAGTGAAGACTGTATCATGTTAACAAGCTCTTTTATAGCAATTTTGACCATTTCAAGGGCCATAATCCAGTCATGCATGGGGGGATCTGTGGCTGGTTTTTGAAAGGAACCGAGCTCTCATGGATATCTAACTACTGTATAAGTTTGATTGAGATACAATCAAAAGTGAAGACTGTATCGTGTTAACAAGCTCTTTTATAGCAATTTGGACAATTTCAAGGGACATAATCCAGTCATGCATGGGCGGATCTGGCTGGTTTACGAAAGGAACTGAGCTCTCATGGATATCTAACTACTGTATAAGTTTGGTTGAGATACAATCAAAAGTGAAGACTGTATCATGTTAACAAGCTCTTTTATAGCAATTTTGACCATTTCAAGGGCCATAATCCAGTCATGCATGGGCGGATCTGGCTGGTTTTCGAAAGGAACGGAGCTCTCATGGATATCTAACTACTGTATAAGTTTAGTTGAGATACAATAAAAAGTGAAGACTGTATCGTGTTAACAAGCTCTTTTATAGCAATTTCGACCATTTCAAGGGCCATAATCCAGTCATGCATAGGCGGATCTGGCTGGTTTTCGAAAGGAACCGAGCTCTCATGGATATCTAACTACTGTATAAGTTTAGTTGAGATACAATCAAAAGTAAAGACTGTATCGTGTTAACAAGAAATTGTTTACGGACGGACGCACACACGGACGACGGACAAATCACCACGACATAAGCCCTTCTGGCCTTTGGCCAGTAGAGCTAATGAGTAAAAGCTGTTTTTCACCTTGTGCATTCCTCTGTTACGTGCTAGATGGGGTTAAGTAATACATGTTCATGAACCTATGCCTTTTTGCAACAGTTCAATGTTTATGTAAAATTTATTGACCTGTACAGAGGTTGCGTTGGAAAACTGGTGTTTTTGAAGTTCTAGACCTACAAAGAACATTTTGTTATTATCCTGCATACGCCATTGACCAATAAATGACAGATGAAAAAAAGGGGAAACCAAAAGTCTAAACTATTTGGACTAACGAAGTTACAGACCACCTCAATATATATCTTTTTATATCTGGGGGATTTTTTTACTAAATTGCATCAGACAGTAAAGAAACATGTGTAAACACATTTTAGGCATTTTAATCAAGATTTGGAATTCATACCATCTGGGACTATCCGCTACTCACACAGGGAAAACCAGGAGGATAAGCGCCAATTGCTTGTAGTCTTAAAAAAACATAAACGGGTAGATAAACCTTGTACAGGTAATGCTATCACATTCGTTTCTCTTCCATATATTAGTACTAGTAGTCCCAGATATTATTCAAATAGTGTGACCTGTACTTAATACTAACTCATCATCAACCTCCATGTCCTACCTGTTACTTCCCTCCCCTTACAATGGTAGATAATCGTGCAAGGGACATCACTGTTTAGGAGTGTTACGTATGAAGGTTGCATTACACCAAATAAATTTAATTCCCTCATTGTTTCCATGTAAATCGACCAGTTTCTGTCCTCAATATTGACACACTTTTTAACCGTTTCTCATGAAGAACATCATATACCATTGAAAAAAGTTACATCTAAGCTGTAAGAAAACTATTTAAAGAAAATGGGGGGAGGGGGGTTCATGCATTTATGCAAGAAAGACCTCACCAGTCAGAATGGTTACTGCAATTTTGGACCAAATCGGGCAAAAGACAAAACCGGTTTTTAGCATTCTTTACTTATACTTTCAAACAAGGTCAAAATACTAAGAGTGATCAAATCAATCATTTCCAGGACATCCTATATCGATACACATTTACAATGATTTTAAATTCCATATATTTAATGGATTCTGGTGATGGTATACACTCAATTCTACGCAAACAGAAGGTTTTTTTTAGGGACTTTAAGGGCGAGGTCCCCGGAAACACATATAAACCGGCAACATATATTAAAATGCCATTCATATTTATGGGGATATTTATGTCAGTAAAACTGCAGACAATTTTAATTGAATATTACCTTGATTGAAAAAGAAGGATCACGACCACAATCATCCGCATAATTCGCCAATTCCTGTTCTGGCTACTGAATTGAATGCTACAACAAATATATTCGCACATGTTGGGTTGTTCTGCGATTTCCAACGAAAGTTATTCTTTTAACCTTAGGGGGTTTCTTGGCAAAACACAGTCTTCTCATGTTTAGAAAATGGCCGCTTAATCGAAGACATTTGTGGTCTCGGCGCATGCTCGGTAAACGCGTAATCTCATTGGTCCATACTATAATTCGAAGTTAGACTGTACGAATAGTTTAACTTTACACCAAATGGTAAGATGGTAGTACTATGTTAGTGTTGAGCACGCTAACCCCGTTAACATAAGTCTTATTGAATAGGATAACACGAGTTGCATGTGACAGTATGTATACTATCATAGTGTACACTTAAAAGGGCGACGCTTCTAGTTGTTGCTCTTATTCTAAACATGCATTTAGCCCTACATACTATATAGACGGATATAAAATGTTCTTGTGAGACAGTGCGAATACACATATTCACCTGACCCTTTAACGTACGCATATACACACAGATACCAACTAGCAAAACACACTTTAAATGTATATGACTCACGGATTATATTAATGATTGTAGCGCACACTCGTAAACGTGTCTGATAATTCAAAAGCATGATACCTCATCAGGGTTGAAACGGCTATATCGACCGCATTGACAGCAAGAGACCTGGGTTCGATCCGCGGTCGGGTCCTTTCCAAATATTTATTAAATGGCTAGTTGTGGATTCTTAGTGCGAAGGAGATAAAATATTAAAGAGTTTGTATAATAATATCGAATTTATTTTGTATATAATCTGTAATCTTACCGAAATATATTATGCTAAGGATTCAAACAAAAATGTCTTGAAACCTTCTGTGATTAATAGACAAAAAGTACAGATCCGGATAAGATTGCACGAATGCACCGGTTGATCTATATAATCAACCTTCACATGTGCTTTACGATTGTTTTCGGCTGATTTTGATTTTACCTCCGGGGATTCGAATCCCTCGATTAACGGATCAACCGGGGATCAAGAGGTCGGTATGTGTAATTTAATCAACGATACATTTGAAGTTTGAGTGATAAGAAAAACGTGAGCAGTGTTACAATACCACCAATTTATAGATTATACAAGAGTTGCTGCAATTTGCAGCAATTCGATGTTAGCGCGGGAATCAGCATTTTATGGCATAAGAAATACTGTTTGATTCGAAAAACACGAAACCCGCTTTTAAATATATGATATAAATATATGATAACAATAGTTTCTTAGTTTAATACGTAAATCGAAAACAAAAATACCATTTCCCAACGTGTTGACCTCGATCTCCCAAAATTATTGTAAACATTTGTCTGCGCATGCGCGTCCTTTTTCCCCTTAATATATTCTTAAAATCGCAAAATTTAGCACAATAACTTCGCATTCATGAAAATATTTCCATTTTCCTGTTATTAAAACCCCGGTGGTTCCCATCGATGTTACATAGACTCCGCTCTGGTATACTGCTTATGTTCAGTTATGTGACTTCGGGTCGAATGCAAGAGAAAAGAGGGAGAAATATAACGGGAACGGCGTATAGGTATAAATATCACTTCTACAGCCTTGCTGTGGAAGCCGGCTTTTATAGCGACGTTGGTAGAGTGGTTGACCTTTTCGTAAATTTAAACAACGTTCATCAAGGTTAGTGCCTGGATGGGTGACCCGCGATGGATTAACGCCGGTACAAGTTACACTTTGGTTTTAATTATAAAAAAACTACTCGCATATAAATAGACTGGTTCACTAATCTTAATTGTAAACTCGAACGAGAACCAGTCTAGTGACGAACTGCTACGGAAATATCCGAGAGCTGACGGTAAAATACGGCTCATTCGCGATCAAGTCGATTGATCGGCGCATGCGCAAGCCACTTGCCCATTGCACCAGTGGTAGTTCTAAACACAACCAATATATGCACTGGTGCTGATGCACCCGCGCAATTACCAGATAATTAATAACACGCAAGGCATTGATGACACTCTTTATGTACTGCGAAATGGTAGGCTAGTAAATATATATTTATATAATACATATGCAAATGAGATCCGCTTTTTGATTACATCATGTATTCAATGTTGATACTAACATATAGTTACTATTGTCGCTAAAGTAAAAACTATTTGATTCCCTTGTATCACTAGTTTTAACTACATGGCAGACAACTTGGTTCATCATTCGGTACATGATGTCAAAAATATACACTCAAAATGTTTAAGAAAACTTCTCTCTGTACGGCGATCTTCAGATCTATACAGGTTATTCGGATAATTAGGCAGATTGCCTTCGGATACATATATATGTCTGTATGGTATTTGAAGCCGCTATCAGCATGTTTCCTTGGTAAACTACCAATACTACTGGTTCATTATTTCTGACACCATTAAGTCAGTCGTAACCCCACAACCGTGATAACGAAACCTTTATTACCATTGAATGTCTCGAGTACTGATTACTTACCAAGTAAACGCCGTGATATAACAGAAACATTGTTGAAAGTGTCGTTAAACACAAACAAACAATTCACATACAAATTAATGGAGATAATCGAGTATTAACTCTTTTCCACGTATAGCGATTCTGGAGCAGACGATTTTGAAAGTATATTGGCAAAGTCACAGAAAACATCTGTAAATGTAGGTTTAATTACTGTAAAGAGTTGAAAACATTGCGGCAAAAGAAGAATTTGCTCCTTTTAAGCGAGTTCTGCTTTCATCATAGTGTTTCCAAAAGTCGTCTTCTGCAGAGGCGTCAGAATGCGTCTTTATGTGGGAAAGGGTTAATTAACCCACTCCCATCTACAGACAAACTATGACGCCATTGCAGTGGACGACTTTTGAAAACATTGTGGCAAAACTAGAAATTGCTCGCTTTGGCAATTGTTTTTTAAACTCTATACAAAACATATTTTTTTATTTGTAGACAGTGTACAGAGTTGTCTGATGCAGATTTGTTTTATGTGAGATATTGTTAAATTGAATATGATATCCTCTGTCAATGGACGACATAATTATACACTGTAATACGATAATTAAAAAGACGAGTAACAGGTCATTAATATCAGATACCGTGGAAAATTTCTGTTTAGATCGGACTTTACCATTGTTAAGGGTAGCATGCTTATCTAACTCGTAAACGTAACGATGCTTACCTCCCATTGTATTCTGGGTTCTTTTAATCAGAAATATGTATTTGAGATCATCTTCCGGCGGGCGTCCATTAGTGTGAGTAATAAACTGTCACCCTTTATTTTTATAAAAAAGAAATATTAAAATGAAATATGTCCTTTGAAAAACAAACCTAACAATTATTATTTCATGTGTGGAAACAGACCTTCATGCGCTTCAATGCTAAAGGATACAGACATATACCGCTGGATAGAAGCTTCTTTAAACATTCATTGACTATTTCTAGAACAGTACCTAAACAGATCAGGCTGTCTGTATGCAGGCTGATCAGGACCTTTTCTATAAGTAGTTCCTTTTGTTCTAATTTAGTTTGTTTTGAATGCAGTATAGTTACCATGATTATTTCAGATATATCGATTTGAGTTAAGCTGTACATTTAAGCCGAGCCAACATTTGAGGCGCGTCTATCGATTGTCATTACTCTTAGACTAAAGGATCGTTTAAAGTTATTTTGATGTAAACATGCCGATTATCATATGCATACTATTGTTTACGACATCAATAGATCTCGTCGTATATTTAAAATGTTCACATATCCATAATGTAACCCGCTACATATCACCTCAAAGCACAAAGACTACATTCAAAACAGTTTTTATGAAAATAAGTAAACACTTCTACTCAAGTACAGACATCAATTAAAAACTAGTTTAGTGTCACTTTCTTGTAATTTATTATGAACGTTTCCCAGTAAAGTAAACACTCGAACAACCGAGGTCCAATACACGATAACAAGATTAAACGTATGGAGACAACAAACACATCGGTGGGGTGTGAATCCAAATCTATAAGATCTATATCGATTTTTCTTGTAATTAAAATCAAGGAAGTAAATTAATACGGAATGAAGAATAAACCCAAAGCACTTTCTTAGCTTAGTCTTTTCCACCTGTAGACGAGCTTTGACGCATCTGTAGGAGACGCATTTTGAGAAAACTGTGGCAAAATGAGCGATTGCTCATGAGGAGCAGTATCTTCCCTTATCACAATGTTTTCCACTGATATCAAAAACCAAATTTTCATTTGAGGACTATTTAAATACTTATACTCGAATTTGTATTGCGGGAAAGGGTTAATTAATTTAGGACTAACGTGTTGGTATAGGAAGTCAATGACAATTACATTCGTATATCCATGGACATGGTCTTTGTCCTACGTCACGCATTAGTCTTCCACTAGTGCGCTCTAGTCAACTCTGTATTCCACCTTATTTCGTAATTGTTTTCAGCAATATCTTTGTCTCGGCCCAAACTTTCAGGGGAATTGTTCTTGTACACAGCATGTGTAGTATGTGGGATAGGGTAAGGCCATCTTAACGTACCAGATGTTTTTCATTATTGAGATATGACCTACACATTTCCATATTCTCTCTTATTGTATATTCCTTCGTACATATCATTTATCTGTTTTCACATTGCTTTATCTCTACATTTATAACTTAATATATCAATCTTAAGTTGAATATCATAGTGCAACACATTTTCTTCTAGTCATCTAACTTTTAAATCTAGTCTTTGCTCCGATTTGAATAAGTGCTCGAACATTGTCGATTAATTCTTAAATTGATGGTTTGTTGAGATTATCATAGACTTTCAGGGGTTTCCTTTTGTCTATGCATATTTACTTTTACCATCCTAATGCGGATTCGAATACACATTTAACAATATGTATTACGAGTGCTTTCCAAATTGCAAATAGTTGACAATTCTGTTTCTAAAACTATTCGTATCGTGTTGATGCAGTTGGTATACATTATATATATACTTATCATCTTGAACACTTTTCTGTAACTATTATTGAACAAAGTAAGGCAGATGCTGCGCTGAAAGTTAATTCATTGTTATCAGCATACGAAGTTTGTGAAAAGGTAAACGGATGAACAGGCTATGGCTTTGAATAATATTGTATAAAAACTTCTTTCTTGAATACTATATTAGATACAATTATGTACAATGGTATGCTGGTCTAAGATAGTATGTATAGGGATAACAAGTCGTTGGCATTTTGGAATAAATGACACGTTGTTCAAGCACTGCGTGTAATACAAATATAATGTCACACTGAGTACAAGTATAATATAAAATATTAACTTAATCAACCAGTAATAGACATGGATTCATAATGATATAGTAAGAACTACACAAGTTAATACCATGCAACACATCTTCAGCAGACGACTTTGGAAAGATGTAGTCAAAACTATAGAAACTTTATATAAATGACAAAGCAATTATTGATTTAAGCTGCAAAAATTCGCTCATTATGGACACTTTCATCATTTGTCACAATGTTTTTAAATGCCATCTTCTACAGAGACACCATAAAGCGTATATTTGTGGGAAAGGGCTAAATTATATAACAGACGTAAACAAACTCAGTAGTCCAGCCATCCTTTCAATTGACAAAGCACAGTATTTGTCTACCAGAGCGGAACCTGTAATAAGCAGGCCATTCATTTCAGCTTCATGAGACACATATACATAAGTGTGTTTTGAAGCCTTACTGCTTTGCAAGGCACCAAGCAAGCAGGCATTCAGTTGCTATATGTAATTGCTGTCGGCTATCTAAAAGGTCATATCAGAACAAACTCCATTGAAGTCAGTGCACTTTTAAAATTTGAGACCTCTCGCTCCCGAAGAAGATGACTTATACGCCCGACTAACCTGGAACGGTACAACTATTAACCAGTCGTGCGAGGCGATAAAAAAAGTATGTATTCCCATTCTAACAGGCGATCCCGTTCACAAATGAGGCCAACATACCATTTCAATTTGCCAATATGCCATAGTGTGATTTCTGACAACAAACTAGAGCAACAACCCAGCCTTTGCCATGCTCGCAAACCTGCCAACAAAAGCTACACAGAGATGCAAACCTGTCTCAGGCGTTTACAATTAGAATACAAAAATGTGAACAGCATGTGTATGGTGGTTGTATAACCCGATCTTTCATACATGTACGAGTTGTATAATAACAACTAACATCAGACCAACTACTAATGAAAGGGACTTGTCATACTCTACTGGATATCCTTGCAGACTTATTTCAATACCAATTTACAAAAAAGAAACATACAATATAGCATAGCATTAAGTTAAGTCAGAGCAACTGCTATTGAACTATATGTGCACTATAGCGATTCATCTTTATAATTGGTTTGACCATATGTTCCTTTAAAAGGTTGAGATCCAATCGGTAGCGACAACGGCTCTCAATCCAAAGGTCCAAAAGCCATTACCATATTATCCACGTCAGACATATCGACGAGTTGTGTTATCTCTCTTTTCGGCATCCCATACGTAAGATGCTTTACTTATCCTACGTGCATAGTTAGGTTGACAGTAATGACATCTTTGAATACACTCATGAGAAAATAGACTATCTATGATAGCTTGAACACGCACAAGCTTGCATGAATCGTTACTGTCAGCATATATAAAACAGAATTCACTATTATACGTCGAATATACAGAAGCTTCTTTCAGCGTTTGAAAATGTGAACTAATTATGGTATCAGTGTTAATTTTGTTTAAAATAATAATGTATTCAATCGACGATGATGAATATATATGTATGATGCCCATATGAGCCCATCTATTGGCATTTAAGCGTTAACTTGTGTTGTGTGAACACTGTTATTCCAGATCAGCCAGTTTGCCTGTACATGCTGTACTGGTATACACATGCACCTTTTCACATGCACGGGGTGAAACAATTTCTGAATAAACAAGAGTTACATATCGTAAACAAACGAAATGGAAAATAATGGACAGAGGACACGTTATTGAAAGTATTTCATGTATTCCGGGTATGCCTGTGTAACGCTGAAGATGAAATGAATGAAACAATATTTGGTCACATCAGTAAAAATACTATGGACAAAGTTGAGGTAATAGAGTCTTTAAAATCCTAGAATATACCATTATAGTCCTCAAAGGGAGATCATATATGAATATACAGTTGACTCTGAAAGGGTCCCAAAATATACTTCTAATTACGAATTATGGACGTGTTCGAGGAATTCGTCAAGGCTAAATTAAATTGTGTACCATCAGTTTCAAAATTCATTATTACGCATATGTTTATTATGAAAAGTAAACAGGGATAAAATCATATCAAGCATAACACGAGGCAGCAGTACCATGACATGATTATGCTTTAATGACGTTTCAACATTGTTTCAGTCATCTGACGGCGGCCAGTTCACCTACTCGTGTGTGTTCAGGCTTTCGTATACCAGTACTCCACACAACATTCTTTCCAAGCAACTGGCTGCCTTTCCGTATAGACTGTTAGCCAATTGGTGGAAGACGAATGACTACAGTGACTTTTGTCAAACGTCAGAAAGAATGTTGACCGAGCTTGAGTTCGAACTCACAACCCATTGATTGACAGCTCACGTTGCTACAGACAAAGCTACCTTACTCGCCTCCATAACTCAAAAATGGAGAGGGTCAAATACATTTTCTTTAATTATCCTTATGTAAGATACAGACTGATTGATTCATGATAAACATGCCTGTGATACAATCCTATAGACATAGCATGTCTTAGTGCTTCCATTAAGAAGCCCAACTGCTGCTATACTGTTTCCAAAATGCAAGGCGTTCGTTTCACGAAAGGGTTCGAGGTCAACGCTCTCTGTATATTACCTGTCTGTGGTTGACCCGGGTAACAGCGGCGAAAACCCATCACCGTACTCTTATATGACAGCTACTGTCTTACCAGTATACAGTGTTTGCTGTACTTATACTACAGCAATGGTCTGAGAAAACCAACCATAATGCGTTTTGATATTGTACTGCACTGTTCTATAACAAGTCACAGAATAATTCATGCAGTTTCCGAAAAGCAGTATCCATTTGGATCCTTAACATGAAAGAGCAGGCATGTCTTTTTCGACACGTGAACTAATTACTTTTAGGAAGGTTTTCGCAGATCACCACTCATGTATTGTAAAAAAGGAGAACTTAAAGCATATACATCGTCACCGTGGTGAAGTGGTTAGAGTGTTAGCCTTTGGGCGCGGGAGACTAGGGTCCAATCCACAATCGTGATATACCCAAGACGTTAGAAAAAGTTAGTAATGGCGTCCCTTCTTGGCACTCCGTCTTATTGAAAAAACATACCGACTGATAAGTCGGATTCGTTATAAATAATACCAACATCACTGGTAAATAACACAGGAAACGCCGTGATATAACTGAAATACTTTTGAAAATCGCGTTTAACGAAATTCAATCATTTAAATAATATGCTAGACCTAGTCCTCATCCGCCCAGTCAGATAACAGCTATACTGATTATACATTACTGACATTCTCTTGTAAGAAACTTCTGTCAGCTTGTGCAGATTCTGATAAGAGCGAGTAGCTCGACATGCTGATCTGGACCTACACTGTTAATATATTCAACTGCGTACCTTTCCACAAATGATGAAGTCAGTACATTAAATTCAACACGATAAAGATTACAGTTCCGACCACTCTGTTCGAATAATCATGTCATTTTCAGTCCCAATAAGACGAGAAATGTCACAACACTTTTACTGCTGCATTCATGTCATTGATTTCGTTACCTTGGTTCTTCACATTAGGCTTCCTAATTTTTAGAATAACATGCTAAATAAAGACCTATCAAATCCTTTAATGTTTAAACAATAAAGAATAACAGGGGAGCACTATGCATTAAAGGGACACAACTGAGAATGTAATTTGTTCGATTAAGAACCAAAATGTAGTTGTCCTTCTTTTGAAAAAATTAGATATATGTAAACAGGTTTTTACTAGGCACTAATTAAACTTTGATATTCTTCGTTACCATTCGGCAGTAAACCCTGTGTTGAACTGGATCAAATAAATAGGCATACGTTATGTAGCTATCGATGCCTTGAAAGCGTAGTTACTAAAACCACGGTATTTATTGAACACAGTCAACTCTTCGTTGTTTCGATTATTATACAACTGTACTAGGTACTGAATCGTTGAGCATGAAATCATTGGTCTTTTCCACGCGTATGATACGTACGCTTACAATGCTAGCACTGCATAGTTATCGTTTTTTAAAGGTCAATACAACTTACCCGTCATTATAAGTAAACGTGTCTGATAATTCACCGAAAGCATGATACCTCATCAGGGTTGAAACGGTTATATCGACCGCATTGACAGCAAGAGACCTGGGTTCGATCCGCGGTCGGGTCCTTTCCAAATATTTATTAAATGGCGAAGGAGATAAAATATTAAAGGGTTTGTATAATAATATCGAATTTATTTTGTATATAATCTGTAACACTTACCGAAATATATTATGCTAATGATTCAAACAAAAATGTATTGAAACCTTCTGTGATCAATCGACAAAAAGTACAGATCCGGATAAGATTGCACGAATGCACCGGTTGATCTATATAATCAACCTTCACATGATTGTTTTCGGCTGATTTGGATTTTACCTCCGGGGATTCGAATCCCTCGATTAACGGATCAACCGGGGATCAAGAGGTCAGTATGTGTAATTTAATCAACGATACATTTGAAGTTTGAGTGATAAGAAAAACGTGAGCAGTGTTACAATACCACCAATTTATAGATTATACAAGAGTTGCTGCAATTTGAAGCAATTCGATGTTAGCGCGGGAATCAGCATTTTATGGCATAAGAAATACTGTTTGATTCGAAAAACACGAAACCCGCTTTTAAATATATGATATAAATATATGATAACAATAGTTTCTTAGTTTAATACGTAAAACGAAAACAAAAATACCATTTCCCAACGTGTTGACCTCGATCTCCCAAAATTATTGTAAACATTTGTCTGCGCATGCGCGTCCTTTTTCCCCTCAATATATTCTTAAAATCGCAAAATTTAGCACAATAACTTCGCATTCATGAAAATATTCCCATTTTCCTGTTATTAAAACCCCGGTGGTTCCCATCGATGTTACATAGACTCCGCTCTGGTATACTGCTTATGTTCAGTTATGTGACTTCGGGTCGAATGCAAGAGAAAAGAGGGAGAAATATAACGGGAACGGCGTATAGGTATAAATATCACTTCTACAGCCTTGCTGTGGAAGCCGGCTTTTATAGCGACGTTGGTAGAGTGGTTGACCTTTTCGTAAATTTAAGCAACGTTCATCAAGGTTAGTGCCTGGATGGGTGACCCGCGATGGATTAACGCCGGTACAAGTTACACTTTGGTTTTAATTATAAAAAAACTACTCGCATATAAATAGACTGGTTCACTAATCTTAATTGTAAACTCGAACGAGAACCAGTCTAGAACTGCTACGGAAATATCCGAGAGCTGACGGTAAAATACGGCTCATTCGCGATCAAGTCGATTGATCGGCGCATGCGCAAGCCACTTGCCCATTGCACCAGTGGTAGTTCTAAACACAACCAATATATGCACTGGTGCTGATGCACCCGCGCAATTACCAGATAATTAATAACACGCAAGGCATTGATGACACTCTTTATGTACTGCGAAATGGTAGGCTAGTAAATATATATTTATATAATACATATGCAAATGAGATCCGCTATTTGATTACATCATGTATTCAATGTTGATACTAAAATATAGTTACTATTGTCGCTAAAGTAAAAACTATTTGATTCCCTTGTATCACTAGTTTTAACTACATGACAGACAACTTGGTTCATCATTCGGTACATGATGTCAAAAATATACACTCAAAATGTTTAAGAAAACTTCTCTCTGTACGGCGATCTTCAGATCTATACAGGTTATTCGGATAATTGGGCAGATTGCCTTCGGATACATATATATGTCTGTATGGTATTTGAAGCCGCTATCAGCATGTTTCCTTGGTAAACTACCAATACTACTGGTTCATTATTTCTGACACCATTAAGTCAGTCGTAACCCCACAACCGTGATAACGAAACCTTTATTACCATTGAATGTCTCGAGTACTGATTACTTACCAAGTAAACGCCGTGATATAACAGAAACATTGTTGAAAGTGTCGTTAAACACAAACAAACAATTCACATACAAATTAATGGAGATAATCGAGTATTAACTCTTTTCCACGTATAGCGAATCTGGAGCAGACGATTTTGAAAGTATATTGGCAAAGTCACAGACAACATCTGTAAATGTAGGTTTAATTACTGTAAAGAGTTGAAAACATTGTGGCAAAAGAAGAATTTGCTCCTTTTAAGCGAGTTCTGCTTTCATCATAGTGTTTCCAAAAGTCGTCTGCTGCAGAGGCGTCAGAAAGCGTCTTTATGTGGAAAAGGGTTAATTAACCCACTCCCATCTACAGACAAACTATGACGCCATTGCAGTGGACGACTTTTGAAAACATTGTGGCAAAACTAGAAATTGCTCGCTTTGGCAATTGTTTTTTAAACTCTATACAAAACATATTTTTTTATTTGTAGACAGTGTACAGAGTTGTCTGATGCAGATTTGTTTTATGTGAGATATTGTTAAATTGAATATGATATCCTCTGTCAATGGACGACATAATTATACACTGTAATACGATAATTAAAAAGACGAGTAACAGGTCATTAATATCAGATACCGTGGAAAATTTCTGTTTAGATCGGACTTTACCATTGTTAAGGGTAGCATGCTTATCTAACTCGTAAACGTAACGATGCTTACCTCCCATTGTATTCTGGGTTCTTTTAATCAGAAATATGTATTTGAGATCATCTTCCGGCGGGCGTCCATTAGTGTGAGTAATAAACTGTCACCCTTTATTTTTATAAAAAAGAAATATTAAAATGAAATATGTCCTTTGAAAAACAAACCTAACAATTATTATTTCATGTGTGGAAACAGACCTTCATGCGCTTCAATGCAAAAGGATACAGACATATACCGCTGGATAGAAGCTTCTTTAAACATTCATTGACTATTTCTAGAACAGTACCTAAACAGATTAGGCTGTCTGTATGCAGGCTGATCAGGACCTTTTCTATAAGTAGTTCCTTTTGTTCTAATTTAGTTTGTTTTGAATGCAGTATAGTTACCATGAATATTTCAAATATATCGATTTGAGTTAAGCTGTACATTTAAGCCGAGCCAACATTTGAGGCGCGTCTATCGATTGTCATTACTCTTAGACTAAAGGATCGTTTAAAGTTATTTTGATGTAAACATGCCGATTATCATATGCATACTATTGTTTACGAGATCAATAGATCTCGTCGTATATTTAAAATGTTCACATATCCATAATGTAACCCGCTACATATCACCTCAAAGCACAAAGACTACATTCAAAACAGTTTTTATGAAAATAAGTAAACACCCAAGTACAGACATCAATTAAAAACTAGTTTAGTGTCACTTTCTTGTAATTTATTATGAACGTTTCCCAGTAAAGTAAACACTCGAACAACCGAGGTCCAATACACGATAACAAGATTAAACGTATGGAGACAACAAACACATCGGTGGGGTGTGAATCCAAATCTATAAGATCTATATCGATTTTTCTTGTAATTAAAATCAAGGAAGTAAATTAATACGGAATGAAGAATAAACCCAAAGCACTTTCTTAGCTTAGTCTTTTCCACCTGTAGACGAGCTTTGACGCATCTGTAGGAGACGCATTTTGAGAAAACTGTGGCAAAATGAGCGATTGCTCATGAGGAGCAGTATCTTCCCTTATCACAATGTTTTCCACTGATATCAAAAACCAAATTTTCATTTGAGGACTATTTAAATACTTATACTCGAATTTGTATTGCGGGAAAGGGTTAATTAATTTAGGACTAACGTGTTGGTATAGGAAGTCAATGACAATTACATTCGTATATCCATGGACATGGTCTTTGTCCTACGTCACGCATTAGTCTTCCACTAGTGCGCTCTAGTCAACTCTGTATTCCACCTTATTTCGTAATTGTTTTCAGCAATATCTTTGTCTCGGCCCAAACTTTCAGGGGAATTGTTCTTGTACACAGCATGTGTAGTATGTGGGATAGGGTAAGGCCATCTTAACGTACCAGATGTTTTTCATTATTGAGATATGACCTACACATTTCCATATTCTCTCTTATTGTATATTCCTTCGTACATATCATTTATCTGTTTTCACATTGCTTTATCTCTACATTTATAACTTAATATATCAATCTTAAGTTGAATATCATAGTGCAACACATTTTCTTCTAGTCATCTAACTTTTAAATCTAGCCTTTGCTCCGATTTGAATAAGTGCTCGAACATTGTCGATTAATTCTTAAATTGATGGTTTGTTGAGATTATCATATACTTTCAGGGGTTTCCTTTTGTCTATGCATATTTACTTTTACCATCCTAATGCGGATTCGAATACACATTTAACAATATGTATTACGAGTGCTTTCCAAATTGCAAATAGTTGACAATTCTGTTTCTAAAACTATTCGTATCGTGTTGATGCAGTTGGTATACATTATATATATACTTATCATCTTGAACACTTTTCTGTAACTATTATTGAACAAAGTAAGGCAGATGCTGCGCTGAAAGTTAATTCATTGTTATCAGCATACGAAGTTTGTGAAAAGGTAAACGGATGAACAGGCTATGGCTTTGAATAATATTGTATAAAAACTTCTTTCTTGAATACTATATTAGATACAATTATGTACAATGGTATGCTGGTCTAAGATAGTATGTATAGGGATAACAAGTCGTTGGCATTTTGGAATAAATGACACGTTGTTCAAGCACTGCGTGTAATACAAATATAATGTCACACTGAGTACAAGTATAATATAAAATATTAACTTAATCAACCAGTAATAGACATGGATTCATAATGATATAGTAAGAACTACACAAGTTAATACCATGCAACACATCTTCAGCAGACGACTTTGGAAAGATGTAGTCAAAACTATAGAAACTTTATATAAATGACAAAGCAATTATTGATTTAAGTTGCAAAAATTTGCTCATTATGGACACTTTCATCATTTGTCACAATGTTTTTAAATGCCATCTTCTACAGAGACACCATAAAGCGTATATTTGTGGGAAAGGGCCTATGGTGTCTCTGTAGAAGATGGCATATTAACAGACGTAACAACTCTGTAGTCAGCAACCTTGCAATTGACAAACAGTTGTCACCATACACCTGAGCAGGCCATTCATTTCAGCTTCATGAGACACATATACATAAGTGTGTTTTGAAGCCTTACTGCTTTGCAAGGCACCAAGCAAGCAGGCATTCAGTTGCTATATGTAATTGCTGTCGGCTATCTAAAAGGTCATATCAGAACAAACTCCATTGAAGTCAGTGCACTTTTAAAATTTGAGACCTCTCGCTCCCGAAGAAGATGACTTATACGCCCGACTAACCTGGAACGGTACAACTATTAACCAGTCGTGCGAGGCGATAAAAAAAGTATGTATTCCCATTCTAACAGGCGATCCCGTTCACAAATGAGGCCAACATACCATTTCAATTTGCCAATATGCCATAGTGTGATTTCTGACAACAAACTAGAGCAACAACCCAGCCTTTGCCATGCTCGCAAACCTGCCAACAAAAGCTACACAGAGATGCAAACCTGTCTCAGGCGTTTACAATTAGAATACAAAAATGTGAACAGCATGTGTATGGTGGTTGTATAACCCGATCTTTCATACATGTACGAGTTGTATAATAACAACTAACATCAGACCAACTACTAATGAAAGGGACTTGTCATACTCTACTGGATATCCTTGCAGACTTATTTCAATACCAATTTACAAAAAAGAAACATACAATATAGCATAGCATTAAGTTAAGTCAGAGCAACTGCTATTGAACTATATGTGCACTATAGCGATTCATCTTTATAATTGGTTTGACCATATGTTCCTTTAAAAGGTTGAGATCCAATCGGTAGCGACAACGGCTCTCAATCCAAAGGTCCAAAAGCCATTACCATATTATCCACGTCAGACATATCGACGAGTTGTGTTATCTCTCTTTTCGGCATCCCATACGTAAGATGCTTTACTTATCCTACGTGCATAGTTAGGTTGACAGTAATGACATCTTTGAATACACTCATGAGAAAATAGACTATCTATGATAGCTTGAACACGCACAAGCTTGCATGAATCGTTACTGTCAGCATATATAAAACAGAATTCACTATTATACGTCGAATATACAGAAGCTTCTTTCAGCGTTTGAAAATGTGAACTAATTATGGTATCAGTGTTAATTTTGTTTAAAATAATAATGTATTCAATCGACGATGATGAATATATATGTATGATGCCCATATGAGCCCATCTATTGGCATTTAAGCGTTAACTTGTGTTGTGTGAACACTGTTATTCCAGATCAGCCAGTTTGCCTGTACATGCTGTACTGGTATACACATGCACCTTTTCACATGCACGGGGTGAAACAATTTCTGAATAAACAAGAGTTACATATCGTAAACAAACGAAATGGAAAATAATGGACAGAGGACACGTTATTGAAAGTATTTCATGTATTCCGGGTATGCCTGTGTAACGCTGAAGATGAAATGAATGAAACAATATTTGGTCACATCAGTAAAAATACTATGGACAAAGTTGAGGTAATAGAGTCTTTAAAATCCTAGAATATACCATTATAGTCCTCAAAGGGAGATCATATATGAATATACAGTTGACTCTGAAAGGGTCCCAAAATATACTTCTAATTACGAATTATGGACGTGTTCGAGGAATTCGTCAAGGCTAAATTAAATTGTGTACCATCAGTTTCAAAATTCATTATTACGCATATGTTTATTATGAAAAGTAAACAGGGATAAAATCATATCAAGCATAACACGAGGCAGCAGTACCATGACATGATTATGCTTTAATGACGTTTCAACATTGTTTCAGTCATCTGACGGCGGCCAGTTCACCTACTCGTGTGTGTTCAGGCTTTCGTATACCAGTACTCCACACAACATTCTTTCCAAGCAACTGGCTGCCTTTCCGTATAGACTGTTAGCCAATTGGTGGAAGACGAATGACTACAGTGACTTTTGTCAAACGTCAGAAAGAATGTTGACCGAGCTTGAGTTCGAACTCACAACCCATTGATTGACAGCTCACGTTGCTACAGACAAAGCTACCTTACTCGCCTCCATAACTCAAAAATGGAGAGGGTCAAATACATTTTCTTTAATTATCCTTATGTAAGATACAGACTGATTGATTCATGATAAACATGCCTGTGATACAATCCTATAGACATAGCATGTCTTAGTGCTTCCATTAAGAAGCCCAACTGCTGCTATACTGTTTCCAAAATGCAAGGCGTTCGTTTCACGAAAGGGTTCGAGGTCAACGCTCTCTGTATATTACCTGTCTGTGGTTGACCCGGGTAACAGCGGCGAAAACCCATCACCGTACTCTTATATGACAGCTACTGTCTTACCAGTATACAGTGTTTGCTGTACTTATACTACAGCAATGGTCTGAGAAAACCAACCATAATGCGTTTTGATATTGTACTGCACTGTTCTATAACAAGTCACAGAATAATTCATGCAGTTTCCGAAAAGCAGTATCCATTTGGATCCTTAACATGAAAGAGCAGGCATGTCTTTTTCGACACGTGAACTAATTACTTTTAGGAAGGTTTTCGCAGATCACCACTCATGTATTGTAAAAAAGGAGAACTTAAAGCATATACATCGTCACCGTGGTGAAGTGGTTAGAGTGTTAGCCTTTGGGCGCGGGAGACTAGGGTCCAATCCACAATCGTGATATACCCAAGACGTTAGAAAAAGTTAGTAATGGCGTCCCTTCTTGGCACTCCGTCTTATTGAAAAAACATACCGACTGATAAGTCGGATTCGTTATAAATAATACCAACATCACTGGTAAATAACACAGGAAACGCCGTGATATAACTGAAATACTTTTGAAAATCGCGTTTAACGAAATTCAATCATTTAAATAATATGCTAGACCTAGTCCTCATCCGCCCAGTCAGATAACAGCTATACTGATTATACATTACTGACATTCTCTTGTAAGAAACTTCTGTCAGCTTGTGCAGATTCTGATAAGAGCGAGTAGCTCGACATGCTGATCTGGACCTACACTGTTAATATATTCAACTGCGTACCTTTCCACAAATGATGAAGTCAGTACATTAAATTCAACACGATAAAGATTACAGTTCCGACCACTCTGTTCGAATAATCATGTCATTTTCAGTCCCAATAAGACGAGAAATGTCACAACACTTTTACTGCTGCATTCATGTCATTGATTTCGTTACCTTGGTTCTTCACATTAGGCTTCCTAATTTTTAGAATAACATGCTAAATAAAGACCTATCAAATCCTTTAATGTTTAAACAATAAAGAATAACAGGGGAGCACTATGCATTAAAGGGACACAACTGAGAATGTAATTTGTTCGATTAAGAACCAAAATGTAGTTGTCCTTCTTTTGAAAAAATTAGATATATGTAAACAGGTTTTTACTAGGCACTAATTAAACTTTGATATTCTTCGTTACCATTCGGCAGTAAACCCTGTGTTGAACTGGATCAAATAAATAGGCATACGTTATGTAGCTATCGATGCCTTGAAAGCGTAGTTACTAAAACCACGGTATTTATTGAACACAGTCAACTCTTCGTTGTTTCGATTATTGACGCCGCGTGGAAGCGCGGCGTCAGTATGGAATAGGTTTTAATTTTGTACCATGGGGTGACGTAATCAAAAAGGGAGAAACCCACAGATATTATTGTAAAGAAAAACTCTGTAATATGTTTGAAAAAACAGCCTATATGGTTGAATAAATTGTATTAACTGATTTAAGAAACAAGAAGATACAAAATATGTACATCTTTCACAGTTGTTTCAAAACTTTAGATACATTTAAATTGTGTTTAATAACTGTTCCCCAACTAATTAGGCTAAGCTTTTTTTATGAGTTGATTTACGGAGTTCACTAGGCTACGCTGTTTTAATTGTTTGGTTTACAAATTTATTGAAAATCTTGTTAACACTCTGGAAGCCGCATTTTTTACTTGAGCATGTTGAAACTTTGTCAGAATGTTTGTCTTATGATATCTAGCCCAAGTTTGAATATAGGTCATGTCGGGTCAAAAACTAGGTCACTAGGCTAAATTGAAGGAAAATCTTGTTAACACTCTGGAAGGCATATTTTAAACTTGAGCATGTTGACACTTTGTCAGAAAGTTTGTCTCGATTATATCTAGGCCAAGTTTGAAACTGGGTCATGTCGGGTCAAAAACTAGGTCACTAAGCCAAATTTAATGAACATCTTGTTAACACTCTGGAAGCCGTATGTTTGGCTTGAACATGTTGAACATTTGTCAGAATGTTTGTCTTAGTGATATCTAGGCCGAGTTTGAATATAGATCATGTCGGGTCAAAAACTAGGTCACTAGGCCAAATTTAAAGAAAAGCTTGTTAACACTCTGGAAGCCTTGAGCATGTTGAAACTTTCTCCGAAAGTTTGTCTTGATGATATCTAGGCCAAGTTTGAATATTGGTCATGTCCGGTAAAAAACTAGGTCACTAGGCCAAATGTAAGGAACATATTGTTAACACTTTGGAAGCCACTTTTTTGGCTTGAGCATGATGAAACTATGTTGGAATGTTTGTCTTAGTAATATCTAGACTAAGTTTGAATGTAGGTCATGACCGGTCAAAAACTAGGTCACTAGGCCAAATTTAAGGAAAGTCTTATTAACACTTTGGAAGCCACATTTTTGGGTTGAGCATGTTGAAACTTTCTCAGAATGTTTGTCTTAGTGATATCTAGGTAAAGTTCGAATATGGATCACGTCAGGACAACTAGGTCATTAGGCTAAATTGCAGAACAATCTAGTTAACACTATAGAGATTGCATTTTTGACATGAGCAGCTTGAAATTTTGTCAGAAAATTTGTCTAGATGATATTGCCATTGGCGCTGAAAGAGTAAAGTCTTATATAACCCATTCTCAGGTGAGCGATTCCAGGGCATCATGGCCCTCTTGTTTCCAATTTATTTCTGTTGTATTACTAAACTTATAACGTTCCTCCCCATACAGTTGTTCATTCAGACCATTGTATTCTTGCTATATGTTGACTATACATGAAAACTTTTTCTTTTAATTTCATAAATGCTTAATTTCGATATTAAATATCTTTAAACTTGTTAGAATTATTTGTATATTTTGTTTATATACTCTCGTTTTTTGTTATCATACTTCTGCTTAACTGGAAAAATAATCGACTTCCCTCTCTCCTTCCAAAGCTTGTGTCACACTTAACTTATAACTAGAGGCATTAACACTTAAGTCAATATCTGTTAATATTTCAGTATCTATGTTTCTTGTTTGTCTAATTGATCTAGTTAGAGCAGATTTAAAATTAAGAAACTTCAGCTTGTTTTGTTGCAGTCAATGTTAAGCAAACGGTAAAACAAATAGTTTGAAGACTTAACTCGTCATTTCACGACTAAATTTTACATGCTGAATATCATATAAATCGTAGCATATAAAGTATATACTCCACTCCCTACGTCAAAATGGACCCATTTTGCTATTGATAACATTTTATTATAGACTATGGTATCCAGGTGAGCAATAAGGAACATCTCGGCCTTCTTGTTTAAGATAAAGGTACATTTGGCCTTCTTTACATCCTGTCCGTTTGCACAGGTTATTTAAATGTATTGAACTGCATCTGCTTCCCTTTAAGTCATGCCTTAAAAGCATGCGCGGCGTCTTTGATGCTTAGCATCAAAATTCGTCTTGTTATACAACTGTACTAGGTACTGAATCGTTGAGCATGAAATCATTGGTCTTTTCCACGCGTATGATACGTACGCTTACAATGCTAGCACTGCATAGTTATCGTTTTTTAAAGGTCAATACAACTTACCCGTCATTATATTTAGGGATAGGAAAGAAAGCAAAGACAATTCACAATTTGTTTATTTTTATAAGATGTAAAGATACAATTTATTGATGACTGCATGTCGGAAATTAGCTGAAATTAGCGGCCAATCACTATTGGTCCTTTCAATCGTTGTAAAGCAGCCACAGCATATAGCTGTCGAAAATTAAATAAGTATTACTCGCAAACCTTGACGCGATTCACATGATATGCATTTCTCCTTTTACCTCAATGCTTTTTTCAACTCTATCTAATAATCATATATCCATTCATGCCTCGATGTGCCAATGTGTTTTAGTTTTATGACATGCGTGTATTTATAACGATTTTTACTTTTGAAAATGCACATGGATGGAAAAATTAATCAGTAAATAGTTTAGACCTTTCTCAGACACAATACATTTGCAGTAGGCGACCCTTACAACATTAAGTAAAAACTATGGAAACGATATATTAATGAAGGAAATACTATTGATTAAAGTTCGAAACCTTAAAGCAAATGGAGAAATTGCTCATGAAGAGCAAATTCTTTTTCTGCCACAATGTTTTCAAAAGACGTCTACTGCAGAAACGTCAGAAAGCGTTAGAAATGGTCAGGCTTTGTAAAATACATGAACGCCATAAAAATATAGAGTCGTTCCACGAGAAAGCCAATATTATGGCCCAGATCATCCTGCGCAATCATTTCATTTTTACTAGGTAGAGATACCCAGTGAGCAACATTTTGTACATTTTTATGACTTTCAATTGACTGGTTTTCAACATTTACTGCCAAAATTGTTTTGAACTATATATTACTTACTTTGTTGTCACTATTAGCACTATTTTTAGAAGTTTCATCATTTCAAAATGTTGATCTCCATCTGGAGTTCAGCCCCTTCAACGTCATTGTTACACACCTTGAAAGGGGCCTACCTGTGCATTGATGGTAAGGATTTAAATGGTTACTGCTTAACAGAAGTTATTTAAAAATCAGACTGCGTGGATATGATAAATCATTTAGATCTGCACGTGTCGTAAATGTGGCACGGTTTCTTTACGCTGAGTGAGCGCCAATCTTAGCTTGTTAATAATGCACTTAACATGGCTTCCCAGTTCGAAGTACAATTTTATATTTAGCACTATGATTTAGGAATCCCGCTTCTATACAAGAATACGTTTTGAAATATTGTACAATTTAAAGTAAATACATACATCTGCCATATGAAGCTCGAACTCGTTGAAACTTATGTCCGCAAAACCTAAAGAAATAACATGCAAACAACATTATTACAGAGTACTGCATGCTTATGGGTAACTATTGTGTTGGTCGAGTTCCTTAACCTGAGTTGGCCGAGCTTGCGAGTTTGCCATAATCATGCAATAACCTTTTAATTGTATAATCTTTAATTGGCTATTTTAAATTTGTCATTTTGTGTGTTTTAAACACTTAACTATTTAAAAATGAACAACTGTTTTGCATTGGTTTGATAGGTAAACAATGACCATATATCGCGAAATTATTTTCCTTTCCAATGGTTGCTAGGGTCGTGGAAAATGTAATTTGTTTGTAGTATAGTTGTCTGTCCCAAAGATAGGCAATAATTCTGTAGCTATGTGTTTGTATAAGGGGATACTTATACTGCCTCGCAAAAGAGCTAGCTTTTATAGCGACACGGTAGTGTTCGCCTCAGGGACAGGATGTCCCGAATTCGAGCCCTGCTCGGGTCGGACTCTTTCAGCCGGGTTACATGTTTTTTACTCGAAATAGAATGGTCGACAAAATGATGTGTCACGCTTTTTCTAAAAGTGAATTTCATTAAGAACTCGTGTATAATCTTATACTTGTATCTATTCTTTGATTTTATTTATTATTTATCATGATTTAGATGCCAATTTTTGCCTCACATTATGTTCAGTAAAGCGAACAAACATTTTCTATTTTGCTTTGCTAAACGTTCCATCGGAGAATGACAAGAATAATCAAAAGTCCTACCATTAAAACAATCATTTGACTATTCATCCTAGCAGTTATTAAATGAACTTTTATTGTGTTGGTCATTACACTACTTATATACATCGTCAACGAATAACAAAAGCAACCGTATAGCGTATGACAAAATGTGTAGCAAGTCTTTAAATACCGATGTCATTGAATTAAACGTCACATCACTACGACAGACCCTACGTATGTATTCAAACACGGCTATCGCTATGACAAGACCGGCTTAGTTGTTGTGTATATCTCTCAACTCTACACTGCGTGTCATTTACAAACATTATACAAAACATTGTTAGCTGAAGTCTAAACTCATCAAAGGTTAGATGCGGGCGCTCTGTTACGTTACTGTATGGAAATAGTTCCACCCTTAATAGCACGTGAAAAAAGATCTGAGTAATTTATCTCATTGCGTGCAATACCAAAGCGTGCTAAATCGACAGATATTGCATCCTTTTTTCACATGGGAAATAGAAGTAAAAATATCGATAGCAGTAATAATGATTTTAACAAAAGTAGCAACAAAAAACACAAATAACTGCACATGATTGAAGCCATTACTACCATTTTAAAAGGTATTGTGTATGACCCGACCAGAGATCGAAACCTGGTCTCCCTAGGCGGAGGATCGAACCACTACACCAGGAGACGCTGCTATGTGACGTTTGAAGTTGATACATTGACATAATATGTGAAAACAATGGCGCGAACAAGTTAATTAGTAAAAGGGAGATAACTAAAGTAATATGTAGAGTTATGATGTTAATGTATTTCAGTACCGTATGAAACAAGTCATCTACTTTACAATGGACAAACTAAAACCATATTAGGAAGTAAAGCATACTCAAAGACAATGATGCTAGATAGATGTACCTTGCATTGTCCCATTCTTCTGACCACAAGTTAAACAATGCTAAGCGTTACGGAAAGACGAACGTACCGACGGACGGATGAACAAATGAGGGACATACGACGGATATGTGATCCCTAAAAGTCTGGCAGGCGGCACAGAGAGCGTTAATAAAATGGTTGTTACTTTACTTTACTTTAAATATCTTTCATTTCCAATATACATGTACAAATTACAAACATACAGTAGTACAAATGTAACATAATGTATAGGCAAATGGGTCTAGCCAAAAGTTACCTCATCTTAGACAAGGCCATTCCCTTTCATAATATTTGTCATATATGCAATTTAATTCCAATTTGGTAACTATTGTTGTACATTGATATTTGAATAAATGAAAATGAAAAAAAAATAAACGGGAAAATATCAGAAAATAAATGAAGTAAAGACGAAATATTAATTCCGAAATGGTTGACTGTTATGTTTGTGAAAAATAAGAAAAGATATTGTATTTCTTGAAAAAAGGATTCAATAAAAAGAGGAGAACAAAATAATAAAATGTTGTTAGCTGGTACTTGAGAAATAGAGAAGGTCCAAAAGCAGAAAGCCTAAATTATATAAACATGTAGCCGTAAAATGGTTGTTAAGTGCATAACCTCACAGCATAAATCAATTTCGTTGAAGTATTTTAACCCTTGCGCTGCCAAAGTCAATAAAAAGGCTTTTGACAACAATACAGATTCAGGTGAGACAGCTCGTAATAAGATATCCCTCCTGCAATCTGCATCGTTTGCCACTCAGACATTAACTTTTACAAAATTTCCTGTTGGAGGAAAAATGGATTTGTCCAATTTTCAACTTAGAAGAATTGACTTTGTGCAATTCGGTAGTGAAAGAGTTTACCTTTTCCCACATACCATTACTTTGCAGCAGAATATCGATGAAGTATTATCATTGAACAGAGATGACATCATACGTCTGCATTGTGGGGAGAGGATTAAGGATTTAATATACGATCGACGTATAATGTTTAACCTCTACAATGATTGTCGGCAGTTTTCAATAAACAAAAATAACGATATTTCTTACCTTCATTCTTGATTCCAAACGTGTTTCCTAAATTCGTTATAATTTACCTTATTGTTGTACGACTTTTAACCCTTTCCCATATACAACAAACCTGCAGCATATGATTTTGAAAACAACCGGGTAAAATAATGTAAAATATCATTGAATCAACATTGTATTATTGAATAGATTAACAAACGTTGTTGCAAACTGAGGAATTTCTCATCATTATGCCTTTTTCATAATGCCACAATGTTTTCAAAAGCCGTCTGTTGCAAAGGCGTCAAAATGCGTATGCGATTTGGAAATGGTTAACAGGCGAAGTTTGCTGTAACGTACAACTTAAAACTTCATTTAAAGTTCAACTGAGAATCAGCGTTCACATAAGTGCGGTGTAATCATGATCTACATTGTTCGCTACAGATGCATTGACACGTGACTAAAACACTCCATTGAATCACTATTGACGCTTTCCAACACCCATCTGAAGCAGTCGGCTTTGAAATAATCCAGACTCCACAAATTACAGTATGATAATTGGATAGTGTTGAAAACATTGCGGCAAAAAAGAAAATGTCTACTTTTGTCGCAAGGTTTCCAAAAGATGTCTGCTACAGTTGCGTCTATATGTTAAGTTGGTGAATAGTTAGCAAACAGGGATACAGTGAGATGAGGGTCTTGGATATTTGAAGGACTAGATAAGAGCTAACATAGAAATGTAATCGACGTGATAAAATATAACGTCTTCAATGAGCGATGATATAGTCCAACAGTTGGCAGTTTTATATTCAATATAACGATATATCTTACTTTACAGTGTCGGCCCCTTCACCCCGCCTGAAACCCCCCTCCCCCCCCCCGCACCCCCCCCGCCCCCCGTCCCCTCCACACACACACGCACCCACCCACGCCACCTCTTACCTATAGCCGTTGCCTGACTTTACTAAACCTATGGAAAATATATATAATTGTAGGGATGATTACTGGAAAGAAAAAAGCTGAAAACATTGTAGCAAAAGTCGCCTGCTGCAGATGCGTTAAAATGCGTCTATAAATGGGAAAGCGTTAAAAGAAATTATCCAGAAACACGTTTTTTTTTGGAAAATCTCCATTGCTGCATACCATTGAAAAGTGTTTAAAACGTTGGGGCAAAAGGAGAGGTTGTTAAATATGAGAATTTTCTCATTTTGTCTCAAAGTGTTCAACAGTTCCATCCTTATCAGATGGGTCTTTATAAGGTAAAGACTTGAAAAACACAAACATGATGAAACAAGGAGTAAGAAAACATTGATATAATAGTCAGGAATATTTGTAATATTAATGGATATCTATAACGACTAATAGTCAGGGATATTTGTAACGTATAATATTAATGGATATCTATAACGACTAATTGTCCGGGATATTTGTAACTTCTAATATTCATGGATATCTATAACGACTAATAGTCAGGGATAATTGTAACGTCTAATAGTCATATATATCTATAACGACTAATAGTCAGGGATAATTGTAACGTCTAATAGTCATGGATATCTATAACGACTAATAGTCAGGGATATTTGTAACGTCTAATAGTCATAGATATCTATAACGACTAATAGTCAGGGATATTTGTAACGTCTAATAGTCATGGATATCTATAACGACTAATAGTCAGGGATATTTGTAACGTATAATATTAATGGATATCTATAACGACTAATTGTCCGGGATATTTGTAACTTCTAATATTCATGGATATCTATAACGACTAATAGTCAGGGATAATTGTAACGTCTAATAGTCATATATATCTATAACGACTAATAGTCAGGGATAATTGTAACGTCTAATAGTCATGGATATCTATAACGACTAATAGTCAGGGATATTTGTAACGTCTAATAGTCATAGATATCTATAACGACTAATAGTCAGGGATAATTGTAACGTCTAATAGTCATGGATATCTATAACGACTACTAGTCAGGGATATTTGTAACGTCTAATAGTCATGGATATCTATAACGACTAATAGTCAGGGATATTTGTAACGTCTAACTGTCATGGATATCTATAACGACTAATAGTCAGGGATAATTGTAACGTCTAATAATCATAGATATCTATAACGACTAAAAGTTAGGGATAATTGTAACGTCTAATAGTCATAGATATCTATAACGACTTAAAGTCAGGGATATTTGTAACGTCTACTAATAGGCAGGGATATCTATAACGACTAATAGTCAGGGATATTTGTAACGTCTAATTGTCATGGTTATCTATAACGACTAATAGTCAGGGATGTTTGTAACGTCTAATTGTCATGGATATCTGCAACGACTAAGAGTCGGGATTATCTTTAACGACTTATAGTCAGGGATATTTGTAACGTCTAATAGTCATGGATATCAATAACGGCTAATAGTCATGGATATCTATACCGACTTAAAGTCATGGATATCTATAACGACTTATACTCAGGGTTATTTGTAACGACTAATAGTCATGGATATCTATAAGGACTTATACTCAGGGTTATTTGTAACGACTAATAGTCATGGATATCTATAACGACTATTAGTCATGGATATCTATAACGACTTATAGTCATGGATATCTATAACGACTAATAGTCATGGCTATCTGTAAAGACTAATAGTCATGGTTATCTTTAACGACTAATAGTCAGGGATATTTGTAACGTCTAATAGTCATAGATATCTATAACGACTAATAGTCAGGGATAATTGTAACGTCTAATAGTCATGGATATATATAACGACTAATAGTCAGGGATATTTGTAACGTCTAATATTCATGGATATCTATAACGACTAATAGTCAGGGATATTTGTAACGTCTAACTGTCATGGATATCTATAACGACTAATAGTCAGGGATAATTGTTACGTCTAATAATCATAGATATCTATAACGACTAAAAGTTAGGGATAATTGTAACGTCTAATAGTCATAGATATCTATAACGACTTAAAGTCAGGGATATTTGTAACGTCTACTAATAGGCAGGGATATCTATAACGACTAATAGTCAGGGATATTTGTAACGTCTTATTGTCATGGTTATCTATAACGACTAATAGTCAGGGATGTTTGTAACGTCTAATTGTCATGGATATCTGCAACGACTAAGAGTCGGGATTATCTATAACGACTAATAGTCATGGATATCTATAACGACTTATAGTCATGGATATCTATAACGACTAATAGTCATGGCTATCTGTAAAGACTAATAGTCATGGTTATCTTTAACGACTAATAGTCAGGGATGTTTGTAACGTCTAATTGTCATGGATATCTGCAACGACTAAGAGTCGGGATTATCTTTAACGACTTATAGTTATGGATATCTGTAACGTCTAATAGTCAAGGATATTTGTAACGTCTAATAGTCATGGATATCAATAACGACTAATAGTCATGGATATCTATACCGACTTAAAGTCATGGATATCTATAACGACTTATACTCAGGGTTATTTGTAACGACTAATAGTCATGGATATCTATAACGACTTATACTCAGGGTTATTTGTAACGACTAATATTCATGGATATATATAACGACTTATAGTCATGAATATCTATAACGATTAATAGTCATGGCTATCTGTAAAGACTAATAGTCATGGTTATCTTTAACGACTAATAGTCAGGGATGTTTGTAACGTCTAATTGTCATGGATATCTGCAACGACTAAGAGTCGGGATTATCTTTAACGACTTATAGTTATGGATATCTGTAACGTCTAATAGTCAAGGATATTTGTAACGTCTAATAGTCATGGATATCAATAACGACTAATAGTCATGGATATCTATACCGACTTAAAGTCATGGATATTTATAACGACTTATACTCAGGGTTATTTGTAACGACTAATAGTCATGGATATCTATAACGACTTATACTCAGGGTTATTTGTAACGACTAATATTCATGGATATATATAACGACTTATAGTCATGAATATCTATAACGACTAATAGTCATGGATATCTATAACGACTAATAGTCATGGATATCTATAACGACTAATAGTCAGGGTTATTTGTAACGACTAATAGTCATGGATATCTATAACGACTTATACTCAGGGTTATTTGTAACGACTAATAGTCATGGATATCTCTATCGACTAACAGTCATGGATATCTATAACGACTAATAGTCATGGATATCTATAACGACTAATAGTCAGGGTTATTTGTAACGACTAATGGTCGTGGATATCTATAACGACTAATAGTCATGGATATCAATAACTTCTAATAGTCATGGCTATCAATAACGACTAATAGTAATGGATATCTATAACGAATAATAGTCAGGGTTATTTGTAACGACTAATAGTCATTGATATCTATAACGACTAATAGTCATGTATATCTATAACGACTTATAGTCATGGATGTCTATAACGACTTATAGTCAGGGTTATTTGTAACGACTAATAGTCATGGATATCTATAACGACTAATAGTCATGGATATCTATAACGACTAATAGTCATGGATATCTATAACGACTAATAGTCAGGGTTATTTGTAACGACTTATAGTCATGGATATCAATAACGACTAATAGTCATGGCTATCAATAACGACTAATAGTCATGGATATCTATAACGACTAATAGTCATGGATATCTATAACGACTTATAGTCAGGGTTATTTGTAACGACTAATAGTCATGGATATCTATAACGACTAATAGTCATGGCTATCTGTAACGACCAGATACGCGTAACGGATTGTGCGGCGTTGCAGGCTTATCGTGGTTCACTGGTCGTAAATTAAGTGTTCATATTTCAAAGACCTGACCATTTACCCCCCTGCCGACGCCTTTTGGCGGATTTTTGCAGCAGAAATGACAGAGTGAGCACTTCCTCCTTTCGTCACAATATTTTCAAAACTATCAAAAAAATACATGTATGTCAATTATATCACGTCCTTCCCTGGGTTATTTACCTGGACTACCGGTATTATTTATCATGACACCGATGCATCAGTCGTAAAGCTTGTTTCGCAATCGACGTGAAATAAATAACAAAAACAAAAAACAGTCGTAATGCTAATCCACAAGCCAGAGCGCCAAGGACATCTTTAAAGTTTTTGGAAAATGACTAGATAAGGGGGAGTACTAGTAAGCTAAACCTTTCTTCACAATATCTCTCCTATTACACAACGAAACCCTTGTTGTAGGTACTCAAAAGATTCATCACACTGAGATGATTCTCTTGAATAACCCACAACATAGGGTTTTAATGTCAAATGTCAAATAAGGATTTTGGAACATGAAACATTCACCTTATATAGAGCTCTGTCTTTGGTATGATCGGACAGGGAATTGAACACTGCTCACCTGCTCATGAGGCGGAGAAACGGTGGTTTTGCTAACGTGAAAGACGGGAATACTTCACTGAAATCGAAACAATAAGTCTTCAAATAATTTGTCATGGTGTGACATTAAGCATCACATCCATTTCTCTACAATATTGATAAAAACATGAAAATTCAAAATAACACAATCAATGCAACTAAATCGAAGTTATTATGCCATAATATTAAAGGCTATGAAATAACTACTGTACTTGGAAGAGAACACTAGAATACTATGTATATTTATTTGTATAGGACATATAGATAATTGTATACTTTACTTCTTTTGTATTACTTAGCCATTTGTTTTGCAACTATATGTAAGTGCTGCTGCACTTTATAGTATTTAGCTTAGTTTAAACTTATTGATTTTAATTCGTTTACGAGATAAGATTTACAACTTTTATTGCCATCTCGCTTGAAAGTACTCAACGAGCAACGAACACTCGAACCGATGTGTCAGGGTAGGAATAAATTGTAACCCCCTCCTTTGTGACAGACACTCTCTAAACTAACGTGTGTCACATTTTATGAGCTTCCTTGTTTATTTACCAGCACTGTGAATTTTGATTTATTTCAAACCTTTCTTACTTGAAGAATCATGTTGACGCATCTGCTGTTTACTAAATTTTGCAAAAAATGTGAGAACAGAAAACAATGAGCAAATTCTCCTTTTACCATAATATTTTCAACACAATTCAATGATTTCAATTTCATTTATTGAAATGTTGCATAGTTATGTCTTGATGTATCGTAAGTGTTCTGTTGCAGATTGGTCGTATGTTGAATAGGGTGAGGTATACCTACCCTGTATCGTCATCCCTTGTTATGGATAAGAACAATGTATTTATTTATGTTGAAATATGCATACAAGTAGTGAGCTTCATAGATCAAGATCAGACAGCGTGAATATACAGTCTGATCTTAGTTTAACCAGTTCGTAACTGCGGATTAGAGTCGTAGACAACACGATACGCATATGTTTTTAACAATCACTACAGCAAGATTTTAAGTGCGTTCATAAAACGTCTTATCTGTAAGGACCATAATTCATAGAAACTCGCACTTACGACTTTATCTTCGAGATCACTATTTACAATATCGTATCAACAGATCGATTATATACTCAAGATTTTAGGCAACACTTAAAATGCACAAGTTTTCAAATCCATATAAATAAGTTAATGACATTAAAATATTCAAAACTAAAGTAAGGGGGGATGGAGTGTCGAACGAAATAACACGCCCTGTCGTGGTTCTGATTCCCATGGATGGATTGATTGATTGGATTTTACGGCCGTTATCAACACTTTTTCAGTTATATCACGGCGGTCAGTTCACATACTCATGTGTTTACTGGCTTTCCCACACCCGTATGGCACACAATTGACCTTCCAAGCAACTGGCTGTTTTTACACATAGACTGTTAGCTCATTGGTGGAAAGGCAAAATGAGGCTTGTCACAGTGATTTCTGTCAAACGTCAGAGAGAATATTGGCCGTGCTTCTGTTCAAACTCCTAACCTCTGAATTGACAGGCCGTGTCGCTACCGCCTAAGCTACCGAGGCTCTGATTGATTCACATGGAAGCAGATGTATACTATAGCACCTCCCATACAAACGATACCCAGAAAGCTAACTGATTGATTTTGGTTTAAACGCCGTTTTCAATGGAAGATCACGACGGCCAGTTCACCTACCGTATGTTTCATCTGTACACCATGCACCATATGTCCCATATAGACCATATAGCACACTGGTCATATACGAACAATGAGACTTATGAATGGTCGAGATGAGATTCCAACTCACGAACCCTTCATTTGATGATCTTACCTTGGCCCGATCCTCAGGAAGAAGACATCGAGTTCGTTTTTAACAGACACATTTCGCAAACATTGTTGACAAATGAGAAAGTAGTTATAATGACCAATTTGCTTGCTTGCCGCTATGCTCTCAAATACAATCCGTAATAATACTTGTATTCGTCGAGATTGCCATAGTTTGACTAAATCTTTCTCAAAGCCGTCTGCTGAAGATTTGTTGAATTTGATTAAGGGTTGACATACACAGCAGATAACAACTCATTTAACATATTAATGCTTTTAAAAGAGAATCTTATTTTACTTCCTAGTTGGAAATAATTTAAAATCCTATCTAATCGCTATTTACTAAATTTATTACCGATTGATATACTGACCTTGCAACACGTCTAAAACTCACGTACAAACTGTGTTTATTATAAACTTGGATTTAACCAAATCTGTTAAACTGTTTTTTCTCTACTTTTGAAAGCGGATAATTCATAGACAAACAAAAGCGTTCTTAGATTTCGTAACGTTTAGACAACATAGGGAAATATAGTTAATTGCATCTTTATTTTTGACTATAAAATATCTCTATGAATAAAAATATATAAGACAAATAGAGTTGAAAACATTGTGACAAAAGGAGAAATATTTCATAATGAGCATTTCTTTCTTTTATCACACTGTTTTCAAAATCGTCTTTTGCAGAAAGATGTGTCAAATGGTATATATATATATATATATATATGGGAAAGGGTTAAAGGAACAGTCGTCTTAATAAAACAAAAAAAGTATATTATAGGAATATGTAACTGCAGCTGCTCGGACAACCCGGTTCTACCTCAACATTAGAGTTGTAGCGTCAAGCCCAATTTATAACGTTATCCATCTAAAAACATAATTGTCTTATTTCATCATAAAAGATATGTTTTCCGATAGAATATTACGATCAATACAAAAGTTATTCGTTATTTCACTCGATTGACAGAGCATGAATGACAGTTAGCTGAAAATGGGAGGTGAGACTTCTTTATTTATCATGTTTTTGTTTTATTGGGGTTTTACACCGTTTTGAATATTATATCCGTTAAATGACGACAATATTCATTCATTCATCATCCATCAACATCAAACAAATCCACGGGAATAGTCTACCATATGTGCCTTGTCCAAAGGCACCCGCCCTGAACACCGCCAGCATTTCAAGTATACATACTTTCCTTTAATTGGTATTTTTTCTGTATTTACCACATTTTGTGTCAAACTAAGTTTGCTTAAATGTGGTTTTAAGTCGCTTTCAACAGTATTTCATTTATTTGACGGCGTTTCCTGAATAACTTATCAGATCTACCGGTATTGTTTTTCCTGAATAACCAGAACTACTGGTATTGTTTTTCCTAAATAACCAGACCTACCTGTATTGTTTTTCCTGAATAACTTACCAGAACTACTGGTATTGTTTTTTCCTAAATAACCAGACCTACCTGTATTGGTTTTCCTGAATAACTTACCAGAACTACTGGTATTGTTTTTCCTAAATAACCAGACCTACCTGTATTGTTTTTCCTCCTGAATAACTTACAAGAACTACTGGTATTGTTTTTCCTAAATAACCAGACCTACCTGTATTGTTTTCCTGAATAACTTACAAGAACTACTGGTATTGTTTTTCCTAAATAACCAGACCTACCTGTATTGTTTTTCCTGGATAACTTACCAGAACTACTGGTATTGTTTTTCCTGAATAACTTACCAGAACTACTGGATAACCAGACCTACCTGTATTGTTTTTCCTGAATAACTTACCAGAACTACTGGTATTGTTTTTCCTGAATAACTTACCAGAACTACCGGTATTGTTTTTCCTGAATAACTTACCAGAACTACCGGTATTGTTTTTCCTGAATAACTTACCAGAACTACTGGTATTGTATTTCCTGACACCGATGCCTCAGTCTGTATACTATCCCAGCAACCCTGCACGCAAGGGAGGGAAACCATCGCAACCATTTTAAAGTATTTTGAATGAACCGGTATGGAACGCCTTTACTGTCTTAGTATGTTGTATTGTATTATATGCAGTACATTTTCACGTATATGAGGTACATATTTCATTTGACGTGGTACATTATTCATGATATGCAGTGACTTTTCTATTATGTGTGGTGATTATTGGATAATATGCAGTGCAAAATAGTGTTTAAACCGTAGAATAACCATTATACGTTGTACAAACAACGTCATGTGCAATACAAACTATATACTATGCAGTACAAATGACATTATTTGGTGTATTTGTTTTTGTATGCAGTAGTTTTACATGTATACGTTGTATGTTGGTCAATATATGCAATGTATGTTTTAATATATGAAGTGCCTGCACGTATATTTATACCTGGTGAATTATCATGTACGTGTTCATAAAAGATCATAGGACGCAATGCATTTGGCAATATGCTCGGTCCATACTAATGTATACATGGTGTAAACAGCTTTATATGCGGTACATTTTTCATTAGGATGATCATACTTTCCGGCATTCTCCGTAATTATTTATCCGGAAAATACCGAGTCAGACAGATAGATATTAACATTTACACCGTTTACTCAATTTAAAAAAAACGCTTGAATAATTCATAAATAGATGTGTACAGATGTTCTGAATACACGAGGGGCAGAAATGTCGTCGTCTGCATTGAAATCCGCTCTAGACGAGATTGGTCTGTTCAGCATGATTTTGCAGTCTGATCAAAATCTAAAATCTAAAGTCTGAATATTACTAGTCCAATAATATATGACCTCTCACAAGCTCGAATGCTTATGTTATATGAGTAGATTATTACATGTACTTACATATGCTTATGAGAAGCTTCAGTCAACTTGTGACGATTATGATAAGCAGAGCAAATATGCAGGCTGATTTGAACCAACAGTTCAGAAAAAAACAAAGTTATGCCTTTTCCCAAAGACAAAATCAAATATATCATGTAAATCACTTTTCAAGTTATTTCTCTTATTTCCAGAAGCTGCTGAGGAATTTAAAGTTGTTTTTAGGAGGAAACATTACCATAAAGTGGTAACCTAAACACATTTTCAAATCTTTTCCGCAATACAACAAGTATGCATCAGATGACTTTAAGGCAAAACTATAGAAAATCTTAATAAATGAGTATAATTATTGAAGAGGGGTTGGTTGAACGCATTGTGACAAATGGAGAAATTTCTCAAGATGAGAAATTTATCCTTTGACCATAATGATTTCAAGAGTTGTCTGCATAGACGACATTCTGCATCTCGTCTATTTAAAAAATGTGTACACTTTTCATAAAGATTGTTCTACAAGGCCTTTTTAAAATGGATTAGACGTTGTTAATGTTCAAACCTATCTGTCATGCTCGGTAATTTCCGGAAATAATTCCGGAGAATGCCGGAGAATGCCGGAAAGTATGATCAGCCCCAATGTTAATGCACCGCGTATAAAGTTTAAACCACCGCATATGATCAAAGTACCACCACACATATTGAAGAATAGACTGCATATAATGTTTGTTTGCACACTATATAATGGTTATTCTACTGTATCTTCATACTTATGCACTTCATATTATTAAATAACCACTACATATTATACAAAATGCACTGCATATCTTGCAAAATGTACCACGTCAAATGAAATATGTACCTCGTATACATGAAAATGTACTGCGTATAATACAATACAACATAGTAAGACAGTAAAGGCGTTCCATAATATGCAATGAATCGAACCCTGGTCTCTCTCTGTCGCTCTAATCTGTCTCTTTCCTTCTCTTTCTTTCTCTCTCACTCTCTCTATCTCTCTCTCTCTCTCTGTATTCTGTCTATCTGTCTCTCTGTTTCTCTCTCTGTATATCTGTCTCTCTGTCTCTATGGTTGTCTGTCTCTCTCTCCCCTCTCTCTCTCTCTCTCTCTCTCTCTCTCTCTCTTCTCTCTCTCTCTCTCTCTCTTTCTCTCTCTTTCTCTCTCTGTTGCTCTCTCTCTCTCTCTCTTTGTCTCTCTCTCTCTCTGTCTCTCTGTCTCCCTGTCTCCGTCTCTGTCTCTGTCCTTCTCTGTGTCTCTCTGTCTATCTGTCTCTCTGTCTCTCTCTCACTCTATCCTTATATCGCTCTCTCTCGCTCTATCTATCTCTCTGTTTATCTCTATCCCTCTATCTGGCTTTCTCTCTGTGTATCTATGTCTCTCTGTCTGTCTGTCTGTCTGTCTGTCTGTTTGTCTCTCTCTCTCTCTCTATCTCTCTCTCTCTCTCTCACTCGCTCTCCCTCTTGTTCTCTCTCTGTCTCCCTGTCTCTGCGTCTGTCTTTCTCTTTTTCTCTCTCTCTGTCTCTGTCTCTGTCTCTGTCTCTCTCTCTCTCTCTCTCTCTCTCTCTCTCTCTCTCTCTCTCTCTCTCTCTCTCTCTCTCTCTCTCTCTCTCTCTGTCTCTCTCTCTCTCTCTCTCTCTCTCTCTCTCTCTCTCTCTCTCTCTCTCTCTCTGTGTCTCTCTCTCTGCATTTCTGTCCCTCTGTCTCTGTATGTATGTATGTCTGTCTGTCTGCTAATAATAGCAAATTAACCTATCAGACAACGGATATTGTTTGACAAAATTGACCTGTCGATAATTATGACATACATGCATTTTCATAAAATACATAGAAAAAGGGTTAACGAATATGTTTAGATTAAACCTATTTATCTTAAATCGATTGCAAAACAAGCTTTCAGCTTATATTAATCACGCTCTCTGCTTCCTTAATATAATTGAAAACATTGTGTCAAAAGGAGATACTACTCATTATGAGAATTTTTTCTTCTTGTCACAATGTTTTTAAATCTCCTCCGCTATAGATGCGTGACGTGGGCAAATGTTAAGTAACCAGTAACGGAAGGCAAATTCGGTCTGTTTAAAATGTTATCCCTTTCTTACATCTAACAAATCGGAAGCAGACGAAGCAAAATTATAAAAGAATCTCTGTACATTGAAAACATTGTTATTAAATAGAGTTGAAAATAGTGTGGGAAAAGGACAAATTGTTCTAAATGAGCAATATCGCATTTTTCCACAATGTCTTTTTTAATTGAAATATTCGTTTTAAATATAGTTGAATCTGGTTTGTTTTGAATTAATTCATTTTGCTCAAATGTTTATAAAAGTCAGCTACGACTGAGGCGTTACAATGAGAATCCATATGGCACAGGGTCTACAAGATTGTTTTATCTGTTTCTCTCTACATCAGTAAAAACACGTTTTGAAACCGGTTATCCTGAGCTATATAGAATACAGCACCTTAATATCGATGTTTTAGTATGTGTTTTGACGTTTCGATAAACGCAGCGAGTCATAAACCACTTCATATCTATTCGTGCTGTTTATCAAATATCGGTATGTAGGTATGTAGGAATGATACCGATCGTTTATTACAAGTGACATTTCACTGCTTCCTATAAATCACAATCCCTTTCCCGCCTTCAGACGCAGTTTGACGCAGTAGCAGAAGACGATTTTTGAAAACATTGTGGCCAAAGGTGAAATTGCTCATGATGAGCAATTTCTCCTTCGGCGACAATGTTTTCAACTTTATTTAACAATTAAGCTATCTTTTATGGACATTTTCCAGGTCTTTGTCATTATGTTTTCAAATTCGTCTGCTGCAGATTTATTGTATGTTGGAAAGGGCTATGGCATGTAAACCTGTTTTGCGTTCAACAGACGGTTTGCTCAATCTAATCAAACCCAGACCTAATGGTCTGTATCAAGCTCCACCCTGCATTGCAAAAATAAACAGGACAAATATACACAAAGTACTAGTATTTTTCGCAGAAATATGTTGTAAAACAGATTAAGAAAGTACAGCTGCATTTGCTAATCGGTGCATATATTCGTTTTGTGTTGACGAAAGTATGACAAATTGGGATATAACTCGTTTTCCAAATAATAAATACTCAGAGGTTGGTATTAGTCTTTGGCCTGTCGTGCCAAACACTCAATGGAATAAATTAGCTGAAATAAAAAGTATCTATCGATCAATTGCAGATAAATACCACGAGGAAAGTCACTTGATAGTGGTCAAATGGAAGCCGAAGGAAATCTCAGAGAGCCAATTGGAAAATTTCATTTTTACAAAATGTCATACTAAAGTAACCGTACGTTTCGGACGGACAAGGTATACAGCGTTACTAGAATTTGACCAGAAAAGCAAACAAAGTAAGTAGTAATTCTCAAGTATATTTCTACAAATTATATTTATATGTCTCTTTCTCAACCTCTTTAATCTAAATAAATGCTTTATCTGCATATATACTGGCATTATAGTTCTCAATTGGTTCCTTTTTATGTGATTTTCATGATTGTGTGATTTGAAATAACTGTTTCTCTGCACATACAATGGGTTACTTCCATACACAACATTAATTGTTTATGTGTTTTAATTTGCCGTTCTCTTATGTGTAACTTTGTGCGTACAGATACAACAGTTAAGAGCTCATTTTCTTAATATTTCACATAATTCTCATTACTTGAATACGTCAATATTTAATACAACAGTTAAGTGCTAATTCTTCTGAATATTTCGCTGAATTCTTATTCATTAAATACGTCAGTTTTAATAAAATAGTTAAGTGCTAATTCTTAATATTTCGATGATATATTATTCATTGAATACGTCAACATTTAACACAAAATATATAAAACTGTTTACTTCATATATGCACTGTTTATCAATTTTTACCATCGTAAACACATACTCAAAATCTTACTGAATTGATCATACTTAAAATACTAATCAAAAAAGATATACGAAATAAACATTCGATTTTGCTCTGTTCAGATGTTGAATTTATTCGGAGATCTTGGAATGACGTATCTGTATGGACAATTGTCGACCTAAATGGTATACCACCGACAGTGTCTGTTCTCGTTACCAACCTTCCTAAAGCAGTGCAACGTGAAGATATTTACAAATACTTTACAAACACTGTCAATACGAACAACCAAAAGTTCACACCTGAAATCAATGATGACCAGTACAACGCAGCAGAAGGATGGTGCATAATGGATCTGCCGTCTGAAAAAGGTATTCGTAAATATCTTGTGTATTTGTTTGTTTTAAATATGGTGTTTTAGGTAGCTTAAAACGAAATTTCATATCACGGCATTTCCTGTTTAAGTTACAAGTTGTACTGATTCATTGATCCTGGCACCAGCAAGCCCGTAATATTGTTAATTCCACACTATAGTACGCCAATGAAGGAAAGTCCTGACTACCATTTAAAAGTATTTGATATAAACTGGTAAGGGATCAAACCCACGACCTCCTGCAACCAACCCGAATACTCTACCATTACCATCGATGAGATCTACTTTATGTGTGATAAAAGGAATATGCGAGAGCGATAGCACGAGCTTCGGAATTAAGTGCTTCGGAAATCAAGCTAACTAAGATTTACGATTTATCTCAAGGTATTTGGGTAACAATTTTAAAACAACTGAAACAACACAGAAACTATTATCAATTTTCATCTTTGCATGTCAAAAGACATGTGTAAAAATAAACCGTTTTACAGTTTACTCTTTTCCACTTACAGCACACCTGCAGCAGACAACTTTAAAATGATCAAGGCTAAAATATGGTTATCTTTATAAATGAAATGAACACAGTTAAAGACGTTTTCACACATTAAGAAAGAGTGTGTTATGAGCAGTGTTTCCATTTGTCATAATGTTGTTTAAATTCGTTTGCTGTAGGTGCGCAAAATACGTCTTCAGGTGTAAAAAGGTTATTGACATAGTTTAGATACAAAGTGAAAATACTATTCATATTCAGAGAAAACTTTGAATCCGAAAAACAGTTCCTGTTAAATGTAGTCGGTAGCGACGCGGGCTGTCAATCCACAGGTTGTGAGTTCGATCCCTACTCGGCTAACTTTCTTTCCGACGATTGACAAAAGTCAATACGACATGCGTCATTCGTCTTCCACCAATGGGCTTAGTCTATGTGGAAAAGCAGTCAATTGCTTGGGAAGATTGTTGTGTGGAGTACTGGTGTGAGAAAACCAGAAAATGCATGAGTAGGTGAACTGGCCGCCGTGACTGAAATTGTTAAAAACGGCGTTAAACACTAAACAATCAATCGACTGTTAAATGTAGGTACCCCGCGTACTAAAATAATACATAAAGTGTTCTTTCTTTTCTACTAATAAGCACACAGTTTGCATTTTTATGTATTCTTGCACAGACGTAAAGACAATGAGCGGCTCTTACAAAAAGTTCAAGCAATTCAGAGATAAGTCCCTTGAAATCACACAATACTATACACAAATAGACGACTTATTGAACAAACCAGTCACCATCAAAAGTGAAATAGTTATAACGGACATTGATCCAAGAAAATACCATTTCCTGAAGGAATATGAAAAGGAAGATACAGAAATCTACTCTCAACAACACATGTGTGCAGATTTAAACTGGGGGAAAGATGAGGTCACGGTTAAATTGACATTTTCTTGTCCAAACCAACCCGTTCATACGATACAGGCAGACTGGAGTGAACGAGCCAAAAGAGGTTTCTTCGGTTTACTTAATAACATTCAGATACTCGAGAAAATAACCAACCAGACCGTTTGGCAAGACGTGTGTGATGTTCAGACTGATTTTGACGGGTTCCATGTCGTTCAAGATTCAGAAACGTATACTCTGACTATTGTAGGTCACGACAAAGAAAATCTCTCTGAGTTTGAAAATAGGATTGATAGCATACAACCTCCCCCAAAAGTCATCACTAAGGTTAAACAAGTTACAGATGTTTATAAGCTTATTGCTTTCGAACAATTTGAACTTGCAAGAAAGATGGCGTCAGACTTTGACATTGCCATTACTGTAGACAAAACCGGGTTACAGCTAGATATAACAGGAACCGAACAATGCGTGGAAAAGGCAGATGAAGACATCACAGCTGCATTACTTACAATTCATGTACAAAGATACACAATCAAGAAAAAGCAATTTGCTAATATACTTAACACTGAAATGATGGCAGACGAAATTAAAATATTGATGAAAGGATATGACAACTGTTTTGCAAAAATGGAAAAAGATGTTCTTATTGTTTTACACATTGGTAACATTGATACAATTCCAATTTATGAAGCTGTACTGGGATTGGTAAAAGAAGAAGAGGTAAAGCTTGAGGGTCAAGTTCAATCGAAGTCCGAGATTGAACAGATGATAAAAGAAGTTACCAAACTGTTCCGTGCCTTGCTTCATTTGACCTACAAAGAGGAAAAGGAAAGGTCAGAGGTCATTTGTAACGTCACCTGTCCAAAAGCCTACGTTGACCTTGTTTCTCAAGAAATTCAGACAACAGTTGGAACATGCCTCGTGAAACAGGAACGCATCTTGGTTGCACCTTTCTTCGTAAAACAGATATTGCAAAACAAATACTTTGAGCCCCTTAAGAAAGACATGAACTCAGAGAAACTCGACCAAAAATGCCTTATTTCTGATGAAAAAACATACACACTCTGCGTCTGTGGAAACGCTGTCGTGAGGGAACAGGTGAAAAAAATCGTCAAACGTTATACAGACAAAATTTATGTTAGCTGGATGAGAGTCGAGGAGGATGGAATCGATATTTACTATGATCATTCAGAAAATATTGATGCATTGAAGGATCTACAGACGAAACACAAATGCTCCATACGCATTGCCACAAAGAATGACATGAAAGAGAAGAATATTCATTGCATTGCTTTGCTTAACACCGGTCAAGCAATATTTACAGGTACTGGTGATCTGACTGATCTGTCTTTGCCTGTAGATGTTGTTGTCAATGCTGCTAACAGAGAACTTGAACACAGAGGTGGACTGGCAAAGGCTATTAGTAAAGCTGGTATGTAGGAGTAAGACTTTTCGTATTAATTAGTAAAAGGTTATGACCTTTTTCCAAGGTATGAGGAACAGCGTTAAATATGTTGTCTGAACTCTTTGATTCGGATCTGTTTTTTACACTGTTCGCCAGTTTGTTAAATGTGATTCAACTATGTCAGTTAAGTTCGTGCCTATGTTTTAATCAGTTAATTAGTTTTCTAGAATCCAATCGTCGTAAACGACGAGGCTTAAGACTTCTTACCTTGCATGTCAGTCAATAAATAAAAGCCATTAATTTGCCATACATTCCCTACTGTATTGTGGATAAGGGTCGTAATTTGTTTCGAGCCTTCCCATGCGAAGGTGCTAGGTAAAAGGTACAAGTCTAGTTAAGATCTTTTCACATCGTACTTACTTGTTAGAAGCTACTGTCAACATGTGTATATTGTGGAAAGACGGAACATATTTGCAGACTAATCTGACCTTCATTAGAAATGTAGTTTGTTCATATGGGCTCATTTATAGGTAAAACAATCACAATTATAAATGCTTACTAACGAAGTAAACTAACAATAGCAGATAGTATGAAAACTATTTGAAGATCGTTAGTTTACAATTTTGTACTTATGAGTGCTTCTCATCAAAGACTATATGAACCCATCAGTTTCAAAAATGTATAAGTTTGCATTTCTGATCAGTGTAAGTTAAGATCAGCCTGATCACTCAGTTTGATTGTTACCTGCAAACTATGAAATACTATTTTATGAAAGTTTTAAATTTGAACATGTGTTAAAAAGCAGCAAGTGGCTTTGAAAGAAACTTGTGTGCAGTAATGGTTTGAGAAAACAAGGAAACAAATGAGAGTGTGAACTTGCCAAATAAAATGACTACAACGTTGTTAAAAACTGCATTCAAACCAATGCATGGTGGAAATTGACATTGACATTGGTGTCAGCTGAAAACTGAAAACCGCCGTTTTCAACAACATTGTAGTCATGTGTTTCCTAGCTTTCCCACACAAGTACTCTATTCAACATACTTTTCAAGCAAATGGCTGATTTTCCACATAGACTTTAAGCCCCTGGCTGACAGACGAATTAGGCTTGTCACAGTGACTTTTGTAAAACTTCGGCAAGAATGTTGGCCGACCTGGGATTCGAACTCACAACCCCCGGATAAATTAAAACTTGATGACGAACTTATGCTTGTTTTACCATTTCCAACCTTCAAATCTGCCATAGGCGACTTTAAAAACATCTTGGAAAAAAAACCCAACATCTTTCAATTAAAGTTGTATTATTGAATAGAGTGGAAAACATTGGTGCAAACTGTTTTGTAAACCTCGTCTGCGGTAGGTGCGGTACATGTGCAATGGTTAATATACCAAATTATATTAACATATGTTAAATACCTTTCTAGTTATCACATACTCAATATAAAGCCATATATTCGTTACATTTGACCATAAACCGTGATTTTGACTATCAAACTGACCAACATTCCAATAACGTACACAATTTCTTAATTGTCCGATATTCAATCTCATTATATAACTGCAAACATATGTAGATTGTTATGCGCAAATAAAACACGACGGATTCATTTTCCGCATTTGTAGAGGTCAATCACTGAAATGGGACCTCAATGAAATTTGCTGCAATGTCATTGAAAAGATGATTTTATGTCACTGAAAAATTATTTCCATGTATTTCAAAAATTGCTAGTGGGTTGGATGCCAGCTTTTATTTTATGTGTAAATTGTTTTCTTTCGTTAAAGCAAATATGTTTTAAAAATCATTCTTAAAAGTTAAAACTATGGTACGTTGGTTTGAATTATAAAGCTCGAATCATTGGACAACTGACATGCTTTTCGTAGTACAATACCAAACGATGTACCGCTAATGTAACATAATATTCCAATTATGCGATGTGATACCGATTTACCTTTAATTATTCAGGCGGCAAAGCGATACAAATAGAGTTCAGAGCTTTCATTCACAAACACGGGGAGCTTAAGGACGGTGAAGTGTTCATTAGTACTGCAGGTAAACTGAACTATCTCAAAATAGTTCATGCAGTCGGACCAGTTTGGAATCAAGGAGAGACCAATGAAAGACAGCTTTTAGCCAATGTCATCAAAAACATACTTACAGCCATGGTGAAAGAGGGCAATTGTGTATTGAGGTCTGTGGCCATTCCTCTCATAAGTAGCGGAGCATTTTCTTTTCCACGTAACATAGCAGCAATGGTAAATGTCTTTATATATAAAATACAAATATAAATGTTACAAACCACGTAGACACTAATGATTCCCCTGCATGAAACAGGCACATGTTGATCCATCTGCAGCAGGTACATGCGTAGACGGAATATGTAAACGTATCTCAACTGCTGTACTCTATCAATTCGAACTTTCGCTAAGAACCGCCGGTTACTGTCTCGTATTGTATTGTTCATGATATGTTTAACAAAGCAAGAAGGTTACATTCAACAAAGTTAAGCTATATTGGGTCATCAATCTGATATAGTATTTAACAATAACAATTGCCCGTTTTGTTTTTATAAACGAAAGCGAATGTAGAACAGCATAATTGTGACTGTATACTGGGTGAGTTTGATACTTTAATGTTTTGAAAACTAAAATAAAAAACTGATTACAGACACCTCAACACCCTCATCAATGATTAGAACGAACAAGGATTGTTTTGTGATCTAGATTGATACATTCTTTTCCGATGAATAGAAAACGTATGCAAGCCACTGACACGTAAACTTTAATTTGACTTACACTCATAATTGTGAGGTCGAGTGGTTAGCGTCGGTGATTTCGAAACCGGGTGTCCCGGGTTCGATCCCCAGTCGCGGCAATTCGGTCATGGTGGAGTGCCCTTGGGCGAGGCACATTTTCTAGCCTAGTACTGGTTTGTTCACCCAGGGAACATGAATAATAAAATTTAATTGCGCGCTAAATGACCTTAGCTGTCGATGCGCCATAAAACAATATACATTCATTCATTCATTCATAATTGTGAAGATGTATCTTTGCAGATTATGATAGACACACTTAAAACGATACTTCCACAGTTCCAAAGTTTAAGAGAAGTTTTTATCTATGATTCAAATTCAGCAGTAGTTAGAGTCATTCAAGATCAGATGGAAAAATCATTTGGTGAAAGTTGCTACCACCTGCCGGTCGAAAATATTATGGTCGGAAAAGGTACTTATCTGTTTTTTAAAGATTTTATTCGCAAGTAATATTTCATACACAACATAAAAAAGTATGTTTGTTTCAGAAATGATCCTTAATGCAATCATCCATTCAAACTATTAAAAATAAAATGACTTATTTAAAGATGGTACGAGTTTTATATTAGAAGGATAAGGAAGAACCTATTATTTATTGAGAATAACTTTTTGTATTATTAAACTCAGGTACAATGACAAATATACCAGGAGGACGATGTCAAATAGAGCGGAAAGGAACACGGACGTTACCACTACCTGGCAATAAGAAAATCATAATTGTTTGGGGGCAGTTAGAAGAAACAAATGTATGTCTGTACACATATTTCATATTTACTTTCACCATTCCCTTTAAGAATTCAGCACTCCCAATGAAAACAAATGTCTGACAAGAAGACAGTGTGTGTTATTTTATAAAGTAGTTGAGAGTATTTATATTAGGACTGATATAATATATACATGTATTGCGAGTAGGTAATTTGAAAATACAGTTTATGCCAACAAAAATAATACTAATACAATAACTCGACCTTTGAAATTAAAATATTAGTCTAGTTGAAAACCTTTTTAAAATAAATGTATGATAACTCTTACAGGCAGAAGTTTTAGTTAATACTACAGACTCGGCTCCGAAACCATCAGGGGGAATAAATCAAGCTCTTCACAAAGCTGCTGGTATCGTGTTTGATCTGAATAGGCAGTCAGAAGCTGCATTTAAGGCGAAAGTTGGTAACGGACCAGTGACTGACGGTACTTTAGTTCTTACGAGGTCGGGCAATATACCAAGCAATGATATTTATCACGTCAAAATATCGCGTTGGGATGACAAATCTGGTGAAAAGGTAATACGTAAATAAATATCCTTGTTTATTTGACTTGCGTTTGTAAAGTGTTACTAAATGTTGTGCCCACACGACGTATTGTGTGTTTTTAACATACGTAAATATCCTTGGGTTTAGAAAGTGTTTATAAATGTTGTGCCTAAACGACGTATTGTGTGTCTTTGACAGGAGTGTAAAACTGTCAATATATTTATCCATACTATCTTTGACTCACTTAGGGATATCAAATCACATTAAGCGCCATTTGTTTGTAATGTTAAAGTATATCATTGTTTTCATCAGTTGATCATACTTTCATTCGAGGTCATCCATAAAACGTTCTTCATATGCATGGCTACGTTAATGTTTAGTTCTGTTTATTTTAGAACGTATGCGACTACACTAAGACATGCTTACAAGAAGCAGTTCGGTGTTAAGTCAAATCTATTGCATTCCCAACAATCGGCACGCACGATTTGAATTATAACCATGTTATAGTGGCCCGGGTTATGGTACGAACTATCGGTGAATTCATGAGACTGCACAGTAATTCATCACTGGAGGCCATCAAGATCGTCATATTTCAGAATGACGTAATCTGTATATCCGTAAGTTCTTATTGCACAGCACATTTAATATCAACCCTTTAGTTCAAATCATTGTTGAAAACCTTGATACACATTGTTATTAATGACATTTACTATGGCCTCGGAATGACTCAAAATGGAACCATTTAATCATTCGAGTTATCAACGTGTTACATTTATCGCTAGAGTTATCCTGAATTTATCATGTGTAGACAGCTTCGTATTCCAGTTATACTTAGTGTTTATTATAAAAAGTAAGCCATTAAATCATATCACAAAATTAGATCCGGACCTGGTAATTACTCGACTTAAATGATACAGTCGATAGATATCTTTCATGTTCGAGTTTTCGTAAGTCCACTATAATTTTATTTCTCTGAATCGATAGAATGTTCAATCAACAAATGCTCTTAATAGGGTAAGGCTAACAGCGTCAAAGATGAGTAAATGTTTAACAAATAAGTCTCAACACATATGCTTATGAAATCCATATAATGAAATAATGTTAATGAGTAGTTCCATACACTTTTTTTACTGTGTTCGATTTCGACGACTTTAGTTATTAGTATATCTAGATCAATTACTGAATATGTGCAGTATAGTTTTATTGAATAAATAAATTTAATCCGTTTCATGTCGATATTCTTATTTAGAGGAACTATTTTTTAAAGCCGATTAATTTTGTTTATTTCATTGTGTTCTTTATTGCACAACTAGGGTATAGACGCAAATCGTTTGCATCTGTTTAAAAGTATAAGAATGTATAAATTGTATTTGATAAATAATGTTTTCATCTATATATAGGTCTCGGATATAAAATAACTGTACCAAATTACAATTTAGAAATTCAATTATTCCTTCGAAGAGTTGTTAAATATTGATATAGAATATCCAGCAATTTTACTTTGTTAGAATTGCATCGATTAAGTAAGTTATGAGCTGGAATAAATGAAATTAATTTGTGTGTACCTATACTTTTATATTGTCATATTTCAATAATTAAACAGGCGTTTGACCATGTGATTGAAACTATGTATTGTCAAAGACCAAATCGATTGGAAGCAATCATTGAAGAAACAAACCAACGTATGTTATCTAATTCATTTACATTTCTTTTACTGTTTGAAAGTAAATTGTGTTTACGGTGTATGCAGAATTGTTCAACCATTACCTTATTTAGTCAGTTGGTGACTCCTTAGTGAATATCAGATTTCTGAACATTTCAAAGTGAATGCACACTGAAAGAATATCCATTTACTTCACTGCATAAGAATGAACAGTTTGTTAGTTCAATCTCAGATATTCTATCGAAATTCTCTAGCAAAATGAAAAGGTTTAGGCGTTATTTTAATCACTGTTCGGTTAAAGTCTATATGGTAGGTTTGATACACCACGATATCGTTTTTATTTATGTAGACCATTTGTAAAGCACCATGTATACTGTGCAAAAACAGAACTTATATTAAAACAAGCTGGTAGGCGACGTGGGATTCGCCTTGGTGACTTTCGTCTTTGCATAGAGTACTGGTTAATGTATACTGCACTTCCTCTGATTGTGCTTACCATTGTATGAAGTTGTATTAGATCTTGTATTTTTGAAGTTATTTTACGCACAAGAAAGAGTAAGAAAGGCTAATAAATATGTGAATAGGTAAAATAGAGTTTTATGGTTATTGTACACTGCACTTCCTCTCAACGTGTTGTATCATCGTTTGAAGTTTTATTAAATTCTATCTCGTAGTTTTAAAGTTATTCTACGCACAAGTAAAAGTAAGACAGGGCTATAACTTTTTAATTAGCTAAATTAGCGTTATAGTTCTTGTACACTGCACTTCCTCTCATTGTGCTCTACCATTGTATGCAATTGTATTAGATAGCATCTCGTAGATATTGGGATTCGCTAGATATCCTTATTGTCAGGCTTTTCCGTCTGTCTGTCTGTCTGTCTGTCTGTGTGTGTATGTGTGTGTGTGTGTGTGTGTGTGTGTGTGTGTGTGTGTGTGTGTGTGTGTGTGTGTGTATGTGTGTGTGTGTGTCAAAACATTTGTAAAGCGACGCTCGACAGTATAAACTGACCTGCCGATTTCGATGAAACTTGGTGAACAGGTGCTGTAGGAGCTCAGGGTGTGCGCTTTTGAGTTTTGTTGATAAGGATCCACCCCGTTGCTATGCAGCTGGCGAAAAGCTGATTTTAAAAACCAGACAAGAAAAAGTAAGAAAGGGCAATAAGTCTGTAATTGGTTAAATTATAATTATGGTTCTTGTACATTACACTTCCACTTATTGTGATGTATCATAGTAAGAAGTATTATCAAATTCCATCATGTAGTTTTTAAGTTATTCTACACACAAGAAAAAGTAACAAAGGGCTTTTACTCTTTAATTAGCTAAATTAGAGTTATGGTTATTGTACACTACACTTCCTTTCACTGTGTTCTACCATTGTATGAAGTTATATTAGATTCCATCTCGTAGTTATTAAGTTATTCTTTGGACAAGAAAAGGTCACAAAGGGCAAGAAATTAGGAAAAATAGATACCCTATCTTTGAAAGGCTACCTTTTGGAAACAAAGGCCTAAATAAAAAATTGTAACGGATACGTTTATTCTAAATATATATTACCGAAATTTCAGCTCTCCCCATTCAAAACTGTAGGAGAAGATCGAAAAGTGGTTTTGGGTTTTAAAAGCGTTTTTTTTGCTAACTGCATAGCAACGGGTAGGTCCTTAGCAACGAAACTCAAACGCGCAAAATTTCATCGTAATCGGCCCGTCGGTTTGGTCTGTGGAGCGTCGCTTTACAAATATTTGGACACACACACACAAACAGACAAACGGAAAAGCCTGACAGTAAGGGATACCTAGCGAATCCCAACATCTATTCGAGCCCGACTATAAAATACCGTGTTAGACCAAGCATAGATGATTGTATGAGTTTAGTCATTTATATTAACATATGTTTACATTTTAATTTTCAAATTGAAATTTTTAATTTGCTTTTGCCCAAATTAGAACCCATAGACAATGAAGACAGTGTTGACGGAGAGAAAGTACATTTGAACCGGGATCAAAAACCTCAAGGTGGCCAAAGGACATACAAAATTAACCAGAAGGTTAACATTGTCCTTGAGACAGGCTTCATACAACATTGCAACGTTAGTTTAGTTGGTTATTTGAGAATTACAGTGTTTAGCTCACCTTTGCACGAAGTGCTGATGGTGAACTATTGTGAGCGCCTTTTCTCCGTTGTACACCATGTGCCGTTAACAAGTTCTTTATTATATATATGCAGAACTCATGTCACATTGCGACCGAAAACAGGAACTTCTCCTTGTCTGAAACTGAAAGGCCTGGATCTAAGATGTTTGATGTGTAGCCTAATCTCGATGTCTTCTAACAAAATGTTCAAATCATGCCCATGGGCCAAAACTGATATATTTGGTGTCTAGCATTGACCAGTTGTCTTACCAAGATTGTTAAAATGATGTCTCATCTTTCAAATTGGACTCCACATCCCCATACATCAGGTGATCGATCCAGGGTCATTATGGTTCTCTTGTGTTTTAGTTTTTCGATACAAAATCATTAATATACACTTCCGAAAAATGATATATTGCTAATGAAATATCAATAGGACAGTCTCCGTAGTATAGTAGTCAGAGCGTCCGCCTGGAGTGCGGGCGACCTGCGTTCGATCTCTAGTCTGGTCATACCAAATACTTTAAAAGTTGCAGTACTTTTAGATCGTTTTATAAACATTAACAGCATATTTTAGCAGTGTTCTACATCAACATTATGTTTATATGAGATCATAGCAGACTATGTGGCTCAGCTGCCGGTTGTTTTTCACAGGGCGACATTTAAATGAAGATACATTTTACAACTAGCACGTCCTTACAAACACTCATACAAGTGCACACGTATTTACGTTACTGTATACACAGTTAACTAATCGTAACACAATGACCTACTCGTCGATGATCATCGTTATTATTTGCTGTCAATCTATGTTTAGACTGATGTGGTATTTTGTACAACATCAACCTTTCCAACTCTACACGGAGCTATAGCGAATGCTATTAAAACTGCTGGAGGTGCAGATATTGAGAAACACTGCAAGAACATTTACAAGAAATATCCTGATGTTGGTATAGCCACGGCGCCTGGTGGTCGTTTACGATGCAAAAGATTATATATTTTGAAGTTGGAAGAATATAAGACACAAGCTGACGGACAAGTACATACTTTCTTTATTTCCAATTGTACTTATATTTAGACATGTATTATTTATCGTTACAAACAACGACTCTTTGTATCTGTAAAGTCCTCAATTTGTTTTAGTTACATAACTTTGTCGAAACTATTCCATAACTTTGTTAACAATACATTGATAATCAGTGAAGTTTAAAATAGATACACTTACAAATAACCTAAGTATTAAGTAATATGTCATATTTAAATACTTAAAAGTGAATGGACAATTGTTTCCTTTAATAACACGGTCTCAAAGCAGAGAGTAGTGTCCAACTCCAGTTTTTCGGAGAGTTGACATTTATGTTATCCGGAAATCAAGTTATTTTCGTATTATTTCACTTGGACGGTCATAAAGTTTGAATTATTTTAAGTGTTTTCTCCTTTGATTTAGGTCTTTGTCACATGCATTTACGAATTCGCAACAGCTTTCCCAAGCACAAATTAATGGCAGAAATAATAAACTTATTTGTCCGAAATAACCCGTTTTGTACACGTATTCAAACTTTCTTATGCATTTCGATAACAATTCATTGATATTTGCTTGGTACTCTGCAGAAACCTAATTAACACGTTGTCAACTAAGCAGTCGTTGACACCTACACATACACGTCATTCCATTCCATATGTGTTGCTGGTGGTTTAAGTTAAGTAGTTTACTACCTGATGCAATACAATCCGGATCTGACCTAGTATTTCGGTTTATCTGGAACCTGATTGTCCATGGATATTCAAAATAAACTGATATTTTCCAGTTGCAAATACTATAAGGTTTGATAAGCAGAGCGATGTTCATAGATACAAATATTTATCTTCAGAAATTATACAACTACGTGAAAGCATGTCTTGAGAAAGCAGATACTGAGAAGGTAGCGTCCATTGCCTTTCCTACAGTTGGCACTGGCGGTTTCAAGTTTCCTGACATACTGGCTGCCACCAAGACATACGAAGCAATACGAGACTTCTATAAACGACAAAAGACAAGTGTGGATATCGTGAAAGTTATAATGTATCCACAGGCAAACATGTCGATACAGGTTTGTAGTTTTATCAACGGTGCATATTACTTTGTATCTCGGATGTCCCGGGTCATGTATTCAGGTTGTATCTAGATCCTAAAGTCAGGAATATTGTCCACATATTTAGTACAGTGAACTCGACAGTTCCGGGTCTTCGACAATTACGGATCACATTTGGATTCTTTTTTAATATTCGAGAATGATACCGTATTTCGTCAATTTGATTATCAAGTCATATTTCCCATTAGCTTGTCTAGTTTCACTTCGATTTCGGACGTTGTCATTTCAAGAACGAATGTCGTTATCACAAAAAGCTTGACTGCATCGATTCCTGCGAAAGTAAAATCTCAATATTTGTGTTTGCCTGTCACAGCGAATATTGCTGATTGTAGCCATAATGTTTGTATTACATGTATGTTTTGCACATGAATTTGTAGGTTATTTAACGCTGAACAAGATTTATAAAACTGATTGACTAGTCAAAGTTGTTTATGCCAAACTAGCAGATAATTTGACCTAGTTCACGCACAACACTTTCGGGTCAGCCAAAGGGAATTCAGCAAAATTATCAATTTATTAGTAAAACTATTTTGGTAACTTTTTAAGAATAATCTAATGCTTATGGTGACAAATCAATGTTAAAAATTGTTATTGAATCAATTTCACTCCCATAAATTTACCTTTATTTTTTATAAAATATGACCTATTAGTGCATGATAGTATGTACAGTCAAGTTTGCCACATCACTGGCAAGATTTGAGGTTTTGAGATTCTAATTTTGATTAATATAAATTATAACTTCGTTATCTGGCCAAGCTGAAGGCATTTGTCACATTCCTGTGACAGCTCTTGATGGAAACATTTGTCACGTGACCCGGAAATGGAAATTAAACATTTTAACAAATTTATATAATTGTTGAATTAAATATTGGTGTGGAGGAAGAATTTGTGAAAATTAAATGTAGTTTTGTGTTTTTCAACTTTGCTATCAAAGAGACAAGATTCGTTAATTTGGTTACTGACCCGGAACTGTAGGGATCACTGTACAATTAAGTTGTTTTTTTACCACCTTTAAACAATGTTATATCAGTCGGTCTGATTAATATGTAAGGTATTATAATGGGTTGGACCAATTTCACGTCCTTAATTGCAAAAACTAAAAATTAGTACGTTTTTCATAAGGTCAATAAGAACACCTCGTACTAAAAGCCAAATCAACTTTATGTAGGTGCCACGAGACTCAAGATAAAAGTAACTGTTACTTAACTGTGGTATGTTAATCAACATAGATCAGGTGATATCGCAGCACTGTCAATGTCTTTGCTTTTAGTTTAACACACGGAAATTGATGTCCATGTGACAATGGATCTTCAATAATTAACATAACATATTACAAATACAATGATTTTTTTTTTTCAGACGTTCACTGCTGAAGTAGATAAATACTTTGGAGCATTTGCAGGACAGCCTTCTCAGCAACAACCGTCGACCGGTATCAGCCGCTATGTTACTTTATGTTTATCTATTACAATAGTTGCGCATTTAAAACGTTCTTTGTGTCTCTTAACAATGGCGTTTGGGATATTAATCACAGGACATTTAACTAACTGCTGTTACAAGTCTATATTATCAAATTGTTTGTATAGTTTAAATCTTGGAAACTCTACGCTATCGATTGTTACTGCAATACATACGATATGAAGTTGTATATATGCATTTTAACTGTGGCAATTTAGCATTTACTTGTTTGTGAATGCATATCGTTTTAAGATTTTATTAATAATCTAGGGTGAACCCATAAATTAACGAACAACATTTTACTTTATGGTATGATACTTCACCGTCAACAGTTGATGCATTTCAGTCATATCACGGGGATTCCTGTGTAAATTACCAGTACTACTGGCAGCGAATCTCGTCACCAGTGAATGAATCGTTATGATATACCCTCAACCATGAGCGCTAAGAATGAAAGCCCTTTATACTATTATTTCGTTTCAACCTACAGGGGAACGATCTCGAGGCGGATGCTTAATTCGGTACACCACCAATGCGGCCAACTATTCATCTACCTGACTATAACAGTATTTACATTTATAGTTTCAGGACATCAGTAAATGAGTAGTGATCCACTTAATCTGGCCTTAACGATTTATGAAGCTTTCTTTAAGTAATTGGCGAACACTGAATAGTTAGATCAGACTGCACTGATCTATATCGGTCGATTTTGCCTTAAGGTTGGTCTTCACAAATTGACGTACATTAAATGATAATGCTTTTCAGAAGATGAGAAAGTTCCTGTAAGTTCGTCTTCAGATGATTCTTGGTCTGTTCAGAATACCAAAACAACTGTTGAACTTTCATTTGGAAATCTTGAGAAATCTCAGGTGAGGAACTTTTTGAAATCTGAATATTTGTTAAAGATAAATGCTGGTACATAATAGCATCGATCAATGGCTGTTCATGAACTAATCTGGTTTTATTCACTGGTAGAACTGAATTACTTACCTCCTTAAAATAAGATTATTTACAAACGCTGCTCACGAAATTCGAAACATTAATGGTCAGACGTAACACATGTTTCAATCAATAATTGCATTTATTTACTATAATCGACAGCAATGCAGATTATGCTTGGAATTACCTATGCCATTAGAATACTCTCGGAATTGTCCTTAAAGGGACGCTTTTATATTCAAATATTGATACAGTATTTTTTAGGTGAAAAATGAATGCGTTCATAAAAAGTCAAGCAATACATAGGATGTTAAATCATTGTCCCAGTGAGAGAAAACATGGGATATTTCACTTTCACGACGAGTGCTATAAAAACAGACTGAGCCCACCGGGCCGCTTACATTCACTATCTCCAATCTTGTTACATTGAACAACGTCATACATCCCTGGTTAATTGGAAATTTGTCCTCGAGTTTCGGAATCAAACAGTGCTGCCACGGCACCGTGTTTGGCACTAATGTCACAGGGAGAGAACAATATGCAGCAAGTTCGGATCGAACCCGCGACCTCTCGCTTTCAGGGCGAGTTCTTTAGATACCAACTGAGCTCACCAGGTCGCTTACATGAACTCTCTCCAAGTATGTACACATTTGAACTGCGACATAATAATGAACACTAATGTGTACTTAAAGGCTGATGTAATACTAAACACAACAACGAGCTTTCCAAATCTAAATGGTGTGATTTCATCTTCGCTGATACGAGTAGCTGGCTCAGATCTGCAGACAGAATGCTTGGCATATCCACACAAAGTAACGAATGGTGACATTGTAGAAACAAAGGGATACGGCCTGAATTGTCAGAAAGTATTGCACTTTGTTGTACCGCCATGGGATAACTCAGGCAAACAAAAGGTAAAGTGCACGGTTATACACATATAACTACTTCCGTTTCTTTATTAACAGACACTCAAATAGTAGTAACGTTGACGTAGTTTGATCAGTCGATTGATCAGTGTTGATCGTATTCCAAGATATCTTGATTACTTGTTTCAATTCAAATAATCTGATTTTTTCAAACTATAGCATGTTACTACTGTCTGTCACTGCCGTTACCACTGCATATATACACTATAAATAAGAATGTATCAACGAGGTATGAGTGTAATGTATTCATTAAATGTTACAATGTAAGCAATTTAGCAACGAAACTTAGCATACACATTTATAACTGCTAGCAGTTATTTAAAATGTTCGTATTTCAAAGACGATACGATGTTCATCCATTGTCCTTGGTTAACTAGATTTGAACTTTTTACTGTTGAAATAGAGACTTTAAATCATTTTTAGTAAATAAACAATCGGGGCCCATCAGATATCACGAAGACCGTCATATAAAGGTTGAAAAAAGAAGATAACATTTTGGGATATGATCAACTTCATGAATCGATAAATAATGCAAACTATTTCAGTTCAATATGCATAAAGAAAATACTTGATAGTTATTAATTCCAAAATCACCGACAGCTGTACTGTACATGCTTCATACGCTGCAAGTACAGCATGTTTCTACCCACTACATGCTGTCAACCAACTACACGCTGTTTACCAACTACACGCTGTCTGCATGTATAGATAAGAGCACTCCAGCTATTTATTTATTTAATCCCGTGTATCTAGAAAACTAATGTATAGATCATAATGATATATAGTTCGCTAGCTGAAATTTCTAACTTGACAAAGAAACGGCTCAAATCCTTCTGTATTAGTATCCTCTATATAACAGAGATAATCCTTAGATGGTATTTCAGTAAGTACGAAATTGTTTTGTTTTAATCAGTTAGTACGCTATTGTATTGTGTTATTTTATCGTCATAAGTAGCATTAACATATTAAAATATATTTATCCTCTCTATAACACTTCATAAAAACAACCTGAATAACTTTAGTGTAGTGGACATTCAAATAGTTTAATAAACGCTCGATCTATTTATAAATTAGGATTTCAAAAATATTTCCGTGATTATCCATGTAATGAGTGTCCTTTATCGGTAAACTCAATGCGTATCGTTTAGTTACGTGTTCGGATTTACTCCAATCCGAGCGAGACATTGTTTTTTAATCAACTGTAATAATACGAAAAAAAAACATAAATGGTTTTTTTCGCTTATAGGTAACAGGTGTGAGATTCTTTCTTTTTTTTTAAATGTGCAGAAAAACACGGATTGAAAATTATTGTCGGCTTTTTAATAAAAAAAAATTAAATCGATATTTAAGATCATTAAAGTGCTGTGTTATGTGGGAATTGTACGAAAAGTTAAAAATATATGGAAATCTGTAAGAAATATGTTTTCCCGTTCGTCAAAAAAAAAAGACAGCATTAGCTTTCTACGCCCGAAACTAAATTTTGACTATCGTAGCCAAAGAAGGACGTGACGTCATTTCCGTTACACTTCATCTTGGCGTAACGTCGTTTCCCGCAAAAAAAACCATGAAAGACCCCAACTTCCTATACATGAGCTCATTCAAAGTAGAATTATTTATCAAACATTGTGGCAAAAGGATAACTTCCTCATATGGAGCAATTGTTCTTGTGGCGGCAATCTTTTATTAAATCGTCTGTTGCATAGGCCTCAGAAACCGTCTATATTAGGGAAAGGGTTTAGCAGAAATGTGACCCCTTACATAATTTGTTCCAGTCATATTGACTGGTTGAAAAAGGCAGTCGCCAGGTGGCATCAAAAAAGGGCTGATCTATTTGCTTCTTTACCATAATGCAGGTGATCGATTAAGGATCATCTTGGCCCTCATGTTTGAACCTCTTTCATTATAAATGTATTCCTTGATTTTTTGAAAGTCTTTACTTTATTATTTTCTGTTCGTAATAATAGACGACAGCAATACGAATTCCAAATATGTTTTGATAATGCAAGAAACATGACATTAACATTATTATTGTCTAGTCAATTACTTATAAATCCTTTTTTATGGCCAAAGTATGCTCTTTAATTTTTGTTTATAATTATTTTGCGTTTTTTCGTAAATAGGTAGCACCTATAGATATATTATGGTTTTTTGTTTCAATTTAACAGATGATACAAGACAAGGTGGTTGACTTTCTTTACTTAATGAAGAGGTCTGGATTTCATTCTATCGCCCTTCCATCCATAGGTACAGGAGGTAATCAGTATGATGCTCGCATGGTCGCCAATGGAATATATGAGTAAGTTATATGTTTTGGACATCGCGTTAAATTTATTGTTTTTCTGCTGGGTATCGAGAAATACATTTTTCTTGTATTTCCCCTCCACTGGTACAGACGGTTATCAGTATGATACCCGTATGTTCGCCAATGGAATATATGAGTAAGTTATCTGCCTTTGACATTGCGATAAATTTACTGTTTTTCTGCTGGGTATCGAGAAATACATTTTTAGCTCGTCTGATTTTTTGGAAAAAAAAGACGAGCTATTGTCGTCACTTGATCGTCGTGGTCTGCGTCTGCGTCGTCGTCGTCGTCGGCGGCGTTGGTTAAGTTTTGCGTTTAGGTCACTTACATGGAAACTATCAAACATAATACTTTGAAACTTGAAAAACCTGTTCAACTAATACCCTTCTTCACATTGTATGCTAAAGATACTGAGTTTGACCTTCTTTTTGGGGTAAAAACATGATTTTGGTGGTTTTTGGTTGACTTTGAGATTTGGTCATAGCTCCCTCATTTTTTGTTAGATTTATTTCAAATCGTGCACACATATTTCATAAATAATGTACTTCAACATTTCAAATGGTATTTTGGGTCAAACATGTGGATTTTTTGCTTTTTCATGTCTTGTATTTTTTGACTTTGCGTTTAGCTCAACATTAAAGTTTATTTTTCTTTTTCTCAATAAGTAGTGGTACTAGGGCTTTCATATTTGGAAGATGCCGAGTGTGACCTTTTTTGGGGGGTAAAACACTTGATTTTTGGTGGATATAATAAAGTACTTCAACATATCAAACAGCTAGGTTTCAGGGAAAAACTTTTGTATTTTTTTTTTTTTTAAATTTCTTGTATTTTTGAAATTTGCGTTTATCTAAAAAAGAAAATCGAATATCTTGTATATTTTAACTTTGTGTTTAGCTCAAAGTTAAAGTTTTGTTATTTTACTTTTTGTCTTTTACTCTTGCATGGATAGTATAAGCAGAGGACAGCGAGACATTTAACTACGCGTAATTTGTGTTTGTAACAATGATTTCAATTTTTTCTTAAACAATGAAAACATAATGTCCTTCAACATATAATGAATATCTTAAATCAGAGTTACTAAAAATAGGAAAATAGTAATATAATCAATATCCTTAGTTAAAGTTGACTTAATGAACCAATATCATTTGCCTGTCCTTTGCATACACAAGACTCAGCTCATGATCTTGACTGATTGTGACAGCCATCCAACGTGAAGATCTTCCTTATCATGTATATGAACTTGTATTTATTTCCACATAGTTAATCCTGTTTCAATACTTGAAAAATAACAGTTGTGTGCGGTCATTATAATATGTAAATATTCTTTCTGAATTTGAATATTTTTTATATAAAATAAATAAACAGTAAAAGGATAATATCAGACGAGCGTCAGTCACACGCGGGTGGTGCTCTTGTTTTTAATATTTTCACTGTTTAAAATAAAGCATTTAAGTAGACAACTAAGACAGCTTGCGTTATGGACACATCAACACAACCGACAGTAACGATCAAAAACATCTAACACTTGAATAATGTTTGGAACATAAAGAATATTAGGAATCTGTAGGCGTAAAAGTGTCAAAGCACATCATTACGTCGACTCTTCTGTGCCACAAATGAGTAAAACTCAATGGTTGTTGTTAACAAAGCTGCAAACCATTTTCTTAAACGTATCCCGTATAGATGTTTTTAGCAGTTTTCCACACTTTATCTGCCAAACATGCCTAAATGTCTGCCGATTTATTAATTATCTGTATATGTTCCTGTTCCTTTCAAACAGTTAAGAAATAGATCATGTTTTGTTTGTGTCGGTGATTTGTCATTTTCTGTGTTATTGTGTGTGATTAAAGAATATTAGGAATCTATAGGCGTATTAGGAATATATAGGCGTAAAAGTGTCAAAGCACATCATTACGTCGACTCTTCTGATTAAGAAATAGATCATGTTTTGTTTGTGTCGGTGATTTGTCATTTTCTGTGTTATTGTGTGTGATTCACAATACAAATGATGAGGTCAGTGTACAGTTATTACATATGGAGATGACATACATTTTAAGGATTCATCGCAACCAACATGTTGTTATATTTAAGCATTATTTTCAGTTAAGTATGATTTTGCTATTTCAAATTAAATCGGATCATGCTGAACCTCTACCTTGATTAACCTGTTTTGGTAAAACCCAACAATTTTGAGAGACACAATGTGAATCATTAAACGTCTATTCCAATAGTACACCGACTATCTAGTTCTGCAAGGAGTAAGACATAATAATGCTACTCTAAGGGTTTTGAGCTGGTTACTTTTAATTACAATATAGTTTAATAATGATTGAATAATTATATAAGTATTTCTGTTAAGTTATTCGAAAAAGAATATGCCCTGATAACACTTAACATTTCATATATCAAAACGAATATTTGTGCAAATATATTTTGACCCAAAGGCCTTTCCTCAGATTTATATTCACTAATTCAACACAAAATAATGCCCTATTGGATGCTTTGCACGACTATATTATGACTTTAAAGTATTAGATACATTTAGCTCTACATATACAAAACGCATAGATTTATAATATTCTCATAGGCATGTATTTCGTTAATTATAATAATGTGATGTTAAATTCATTAGCAAGACAGTCTACAGACAAAGGCCAAAGCAATACAGTTGCTTTCCATTTAATGGTTAGCATTCGAGAGGATAACATCTCGGAAGAGCTTATGTTGTCGCCCTATCGTTGATATCGGCGTCTTCGACGGTGTTAGTAGCTGCTTTGTTTATGTTTTGATTCGATCAAAGCTCCAAACCGATTAGCATAGATGTCATGTTTTATTTTACCCATCATGTTATTTTACAGTGCTGTTAAAATATTCGGTGATACATCTCCCGACTACAAATGCTTGGTGAAGCTTGTATTGTACCCTGCAGCAAAGGATATCAACAAGGTACCAATGTATATCTCTTCTTTGCGTTGTCGTACACAATAAAGAAAGCTCTACTCATGTATACTGGTTTGTTGTTTAGAAAACGGTTGCATGATAATCTCACTAGGCAGGATACATTTATTAATCATGAAATACTAAACATATACGTAATTGTAGAGGTGTAAACTTTATTTTGTTAATTTTGAGTTAATCATTATCAACTTGATTTGGTGTTTCATAGTATTAAAATCAACTCTTGTTGTAGTATATCTAACATTTTATCTCAATGAAAATGTTTATTTATCGGATTGCTACATTTGAATTTGCCTTCTAGCACGTTAACATGTTGGTTTTTGTTTAACATGAATCTAGTAATTAACATATTTCATACCGCATCTTGCTCATAAGACCACATGTAATGGTAATACTGCAATTACCATTATGGTTATATGTTAAGTAATATCATTCGCATCCAATAAATATATTTATCGAGATATGAATACATTGACGGTATGCATATGTCATGATATCAATAGCAACATCTGTTTTATATACATTAATGTATACTTAGTATGTAATATCAAATGAATATACAGCATTGTAATCAGTTATAGACAGAAATGATTTTGTTAAATGGCATGTAACTATATATGACCCGACACCTTGCCGTTACGTGTCTTGCATTAACTTGAAAGATTCACACCACGCGTTGACATTACAGGTGTTTACAGACCAGCTTGGGCAGAAGCGTTCAAGCAAAAAGCCAACAAAAGGTAATACACCATATTCTTCTTCTTTTGGAGGAGGCATATTTACATTTGTTTATACTATATGTGCGTGTAAAGCAGATACTAGCATGCAATGTAAAACAACAGATTAATTTACTCAGGAGACTACTCACGTGTGTACACTGACATATGATAATCAAATTGTAATGCATTGGTGGCAAACTGGGGTGCATAGCTATTTATAGAACGTTATTATACGGTTCGATGTTTAACCGAATTCGCTCTATGGCCGGGCCAGATAAAAGTTCGTCTTACATGACGTCAGTTATTTCCGATCTATTCTGCAAATTTAACAGCGATTACAGATCAAAATGTCTTGTCCATTGTATCATTTTCAAATAATTGCAGAAGCGAAACAAAGACGAGGACAAGGCACATTTATATAGTTCTTCTTTAGAGAAGTTGCGCAGTGTAATACCATGTAACCTTGTGTATAAGGTATTCAATCGACAGAGTTACCTGTAATAAAAACTAACCCTCGTGAACCTTAAATAATGTCAGATATATTGTATGTGTCCATGTAAGGCAAGTGTGCTGGTACGTCCCATACTTATGGTACATAGTTTCTATTCGAAAGGTGTTCGTTTTTCTTACGACGATGGAAATGAAGAACAAGGCGGAAATAAAGAAGTAAAAGCAAGAAAAATGAAGGATTTCGTCTTGTTTCAAATCGTTTCCGACGACCCAAAGAAAGAGGAAGCTGCATTCAGCGGCATCAAGATGAAAATTAATGATGATACGAGAGTCACTAGTATTAATTTAAGTAAAGATACAACTTTTGACGATATGAAAATACTAGATCAAGAAGCTAACAAGGTTGGTTTAGAACATATGGAAATAGTATATGTCAACTTAGGGAAATAGTCGAACAGAATGCAAGATTAGTGCATGTCACTTATATGAAAGAAAATAGTCCATTTGGATATTTTATTATATTATATACCCAATGATAAAATATAGAGATTTCCCAACTTGAGAAAACCTATAACATGCTTTTTGTCTACTGAGCAATATCGCCTTGTGTGCGATATAGCTCACTAGCCGGATTTTCGGAACTACTTTTTTTAATTTCTAATTTTTTAATTTTCTTAAAAATAAACTCATCGTTAAACACTTTGAAGCTCCGTTTTCACTACATAACACTTTATTTCCACGATGAACAGTTAAATAATCCACAATTGCACTTTTAAATCCGCAAATAAGAGCTTGAATCGACATGACGTATTTATTTCAATCAATGTACACATTTGTCGGTGCGAGTGTAGTGCCGTCACTGCAAAACTGGCAGATTACGTCATTCAGATCTCTCCGCTTCCGAGCTAAAAATAAATGAGCGGCAGAGGGGTATTGTCGTTTAAAAACGAACAGTTTCGCCGAGTATATCATATATAGTTTAATAAACATTGTTTTCATGATTTGGGAATTAAATCCCTCGTGAAAGAGATTCTTGCATATAAAAACTCGTGCGCTATGGCGCACTCGTTTTTTATATCACAAGAATCTGTTCCACTTGGGATTTACATCCCGTATCATGAAAACAATGTTAATTAAACTCTATATATTTTATCATATACCTACATATTCTAGTCTAGTGCAAAAACTAGCAGATAACCACGAGCAAATACAAATTGTATTTGACAACGTCATATACGATACCAAATATGGTTATGGATCGTCATTGAAATATGATTTCATATCATTCACAGTTTGGTAGGTTGGCGTTATTCACACGCCATACAAACAAGGCATTTAATGTGCTTTTTGTGATATTTCGTTGTATATTTACGTATGTATTGCCTTCGTATGGAAATTGGAAGTTCCCCATACACAGTTTTTCATTTACACTTAGATGAGTATCAGTCGTTACGTTTACTCTCCAGACTCGAGTATGCGTTTTCTATATACTGTAACTGTGTGTGTGTGTGTGATTGTTTATATATACATAAACACACACACACACACACACACACACACACACACACACACACACACACACACACACATATATATATATATATATATATTTGATTCACAGAAAAGGATACTAGATATTGGTGAAGGTTTCATAACCAAAGTTGATATCGATTTGAAGCAGGAGAAAATTCATCTTAAAGGTATTGGAGAAAATGTAAATAGATGTCACAACACGATCTTGGAAGAAATACGAGAGCTGCGATCCTTTGAAGGACATAAAAAAGCGGGAAACGTAGTCCATAAGGTATTTATAGTATTTGATTCTGAATATGAGCCATCAGTAAAAGCACCCCTATTGTGATTAAAATATATACTGATCGATTTAAAAGCAATGATTCAATCTTCCATCGGCGTGCAGATATATAATAAACTATGTGTATGCTCATGCTGATCAGAACCACCTATCTAAACTTGTCGGAATGTTGTTTGTACTGGGGTTGCGCTAAAACCCACATACCCATGTAAAGATCCCAATTGCATCACTTTTCTTTCTTTCAGTAGAAATTCACGCCTATAGGGTTTTAAATATGTATGCTCAACCTTACTATTAAGCTATACGTATGAGCGGTGCTACTGGAAAACAACCTTAGCATATTCTTTACGAGTGGAACAGACATACTAAATGACTAAACTTAAAGGATGCGATGATAAGATAGGATAATTAAAACGATGATCATAAATGTGTTACGGTAGGTTTTGGCAGAGCGCTGCTCAAATACATCACACTACGGATAACTTAACACATATTAAACTAGGCTCAAATTACCATGTTGTCCCCTTTCCTTGATTACCTATTGATTCGATTAAAAAGCCTATCAGAATACCTTTCACCTTTACATTTACAGAGGTAAGATAAATCAGTCAGTGTACATGTTTGTTCTTGTTCTCATTTATGTCTATTACAAAATTATGACAAAAGAACAGATCGTTTCTAGTAATGCACTCGTTACAGTATCATGATATTGTCGTAATGTTCTCATCTTATATCATAATATGTCGTAATGTTCTCATCCTATATCATAACATTGTCGTAAAGTTCGCATCTTATCTAACAATATATTGTCGTTATACGCTCATACTATCTAACATAATAATATCGTTTTGTTGTCGTTCTATCTATCATAATTCTAACATTGTTTCGCATACTTCCTATCATAATAATACCTGTGTATTCTTATAGTATATATCATGATATAATCATAATTGTCTCATTCTATCTACCATGTTATTACATGTATGTTCTCTTAGTATCTATCATGGTATTGTATTATGTTCTCATACCATCTATAATGGTATTACCGTTATGTTCTCATACTATTTATCATGATATTAAAGTTAAATTCTCATTTTATCCTGCAGTACTTAGAATGGTGTTACACGGAAGACGAAGGTAAACTGTGGGTACCATATCCAAGAAGAATAGCTTATATGTTAGAAGATGCCTACAAACAGAGTAAGGTTATGATTGTAGCAGGTCCATGGCAATTTGTCATTTCATTGTAGGTTTAGATCAGCATGTGAATCTTGTTCGAATTTTAAAAAAAATCTCAAACATCCCAAGCAAGGTTATGTTCTCTGTGCACAGTGTAGATCTTGATCAGACAGTTTGGAAGCACGTATTGTTTTTCAAGTTTCTAAAAAGCAATATATAACCATACATGGCCAATAGCACAAATGCCAAGTCTTGACGAACATCGACTAGCAGTGGCTCAAAGTGTTTTTCGATTGTAATTAATTTCGTAGTTGAATAGTGAGTGGTTAGTCATTCAAAATAAATATAACCGTTTTCCAGACGCGTTCATTTTGCCTGTGCCGTTTAATGATTATAATTGAAACTTCTGATGAGAATAGGCAGAGATAAAGACTGATCTGGATCTTCTCTTGTCGCAGCGTCTCTAATACTGCCGTTCGTGTAATGTGCTAAAATAGAGATAGCATTATCCATCAAATATTTAATAATTTCTCCTAAACAGAGTGTAGCACCTGTCGAAGTTATACATGTTTACTGAGAAAGATTTGTCAAATGTGAAAGTATTTCTTTCGACACAGAATACTTCCATACTTTTACACTTATTTCACTTTGTTTTGGGGTAGAACTGCGGTCTTCTGTTAAAAAGGTTCAACGATGACCAGATCAGCTGCTTTGAGTTTTTGTGAGTACAAGTTTGATTTTAGAAATTAAACACAATGAGCAGATATGCATTTGCAATACAGAAAATAGTACCATGTACAACTACATCTGCAAATTATCACCGTTCTTTAGTGTTGAATTAACTTTATCACATGGTATGAAGAAGAATATACATGACTAGCTAGTTAAGTTGTTCAAATATATTGCAGATGAAAACACAAAGGAATTTAAGGACAGTGATGGCAAGCATTATGTTGTTGACTTCCAGAAAATGCAACAAAATATAAAAGACAGCAAGGACAGTAAAACATTAGTAGAAGTCATAAGAAAAGACATTTCCATTGGTATGTATTTTGTTTCTGTGTTTAACGTTGTATCGTACGTTTCGAAAAATTTACTTCTTAATCAACAAATAAAAGAATATATTTCGTTATCGGAGAACATTGATTGAATAACGTTTTGATATCCAAATTCCCTAAAGTCGACTCTTCCATGTTCAAAATAGTGCGACTCCATCATTCATGTAATAAGAATGTTGGAATAGTTTGATTACTAAAAGGCAAACAATTCTGATTTCAGGTGAGACTGCTTGTTACTAGCTGAATCGCATAAATATGTATTGATTGCAAAAACATTAATATCGGCATTGACACTGAAAGAGTTATTCGACCTTTCTCACTGGTATTTATGTAGTCGTAAGAGGTTGTGTAAAATAATTGTTGTACTTTCATGACATGATAATATTGTTTTATTTTATAAGTGAGCCATAGAAAATATACAAAATGGCATTTCTGAATAGTTTAGTTTCAGTTCATCATGCACATCTGTTTACAATGTAAATAATGATGAGACACTGTGATAATGTCTAGATTGATCTACACCTACACTGTTAACAAACGCCAGATTGTACATGTGTTTACATGCACGGGCGCGTATTGATATTCAAATTGCAAACGAAATTATAATTAATTTGCTTAGGTGACATTGGACTGCTACCTGCTTTCTGGGACCCCATGGACCAAACGGCAAATTTAAAAGAAGTTGAACTTAACCCCACAGACCAGGAATACCAAAATGTAGAAACAGATTTTAAAAACAGCCTTGGAGGTTTTGGACTTACTAAGGTTGGAAAGGTACTGTTCTTGTCTTTTCTCTTACAAAATACATACTAGACAGAGACGTTTTATAGAGTCAGTCTTAATCAACCCCATCATATGAAAGATAGTCGGGCAACAATGTGAACAATCTTTATAAACGATAGTGGTATCATCAAATAGATTTTAAAATGTTATGGCAATAGGGGGAACTTTCTCATTATAAGCAATTTCTTTGTATGTCATTATGTTTTTGAAAGTTATCTGCTATACAGACGTCAGAACGCGTTTCTTTGAGGGAACGGGTTAGTCATCGGATATAAACGTCGAGGAGTCGGTTGTAGAGTGTCCTTGGGGATCTTATTATTGTTGTATGGATCAAGGATCATTTTTAAAATTGACGAATAGTAAAAATAGGACTAATTGATATGTAAAATAACCACGTAGGAAATATCAACATAACATAAGTAAAGGAACCTGCCGCAGGTATGTCGTTGTTACATAACATCGAATGTGATTTGTTATTTATTTAGACCTCTGAGATCGAATTTCACTTCGGTTGCCCTCATTTGTTTATGAGTGTAGAACAAAGCAAAGTCCGTTGAACCTATATACGTAGCTAATACTCTTTTCCTTTTAAATAAAAGCAGCAACATGTCTCTTCGCGAACCATTATTATAATGTTTCTCAAGTATTGGCCTTAAATGAATATTTCAGATAAAACGAATTCAGAACGTAGTATTGTACCAACAATATGCGACGAAGAAAAAACAACTTGGAACTCAATTAAAAGGTGTTGCAGACATAGAAAGAGTTTTATGGCATGGTATAAAAGAACATGCGGAGGCATTTATTACCTCCAACGGTTTTGACAGAGGGCACGCTGGGCAAACGTTTGGTGAGAATGAAACACGATTTAATTATCATGCCATCATTCGATGCATACTCAGAAGAGAAACTCCGAATTAATAACACATATAAAGCAATCAAATATGCAGAAAAAGATATTAGATAACAAGAACGTACATGGTGATAGTCAATGTCATTCTAAGTTGGATGCGATATTTTAACTATATCCCACTTACAGAAACGTGCGGACGTATCTGCAGCAGATAACCTTTGACAACACTATATACATGTTGTCTTGTGCCTGAATGTTTTCAGCTCAATTGAATAATTACTCTTTAACCTTTTCAGATGTTCCTTACATTTGCCTATATATTTTCAAAGTCGTTTACTTCAGAGTAATTGTATGTGGGAAACGGTCATTTAAGTTTTACTTTGAAACAAAGAATTAATAGTCAAATTAGTATCAATATATCTAGCTTATGTTGCAAAACAATATAATGACGATAAATGACAAAACGATCATTTTTATAATTTGGAATTTAAATGTTTTTATTCATCCATTAGTTAGTATTGTTACTTATAACTGATATCATAGCTTTATGTTGGTACACTATGGGTTTCCATAACATAAATGCTTATTTATACTTATAACTGATATCATAGCTTTATGTTGGTACAGTATGGGTTTCCATAACATAAATGCTTATGTATACTTATAACTGATATCATAGCTTTATGTTGGTACACTATGGGTTTCCATAACATAAATGCTTATGTATACTTATAACTGATATCATAGCTTTATGTTGGTACAATATGGGTTTCCATAACATAAATGCTATAGAGATTGTTTGTCAAATAACTTATGGGTAATGTACCATAAACATAAAAACGAAGCAGGGGATATTAAATATCGAAACTAATGTTTGAAGCAAATAACTCATTAGAAGATAAACACAAATAATGTTTTATGATAGTTTATGTACATACGCTCATAACGTTTTCCTTCAACAACATTGTATCACGTATCAAGGTGAAATCTTGGAAGCAGTACAATCGTACATGATGTATAGAAGTACAACCTAAAGGTTTAGGCATAGCTTAACCTTGACGAATGCATTGAGCAGCAATAATCAAAATAGATTACATGCCAATCTTGATTTATATTATTTGCAAATGTTATGTGAGGTAATGTTTTGATGGATATTGCTTAAAGACCCATGTAAGCATTTAGGCCCAGTTAAACGATTTCTGGAATATTTTAACAACTTAACATAATCTCGTTTTGGCTTGGAATTAATGGTACCGGCAAGGAACCTATGTCGCCGTAAATTCCGAGTTTTCAGCGACTCTCCTGATTTTAGCAAGTTCCATTTCATAAAGTTTCATGGGTATTGAAAAAGGAAACAAATTATCATGTTTTTTACCTATGAACGATTGATTGATTGATTGGGGTTTAATGTCGTTTTCAACAATATGTCAGTCATATCACGGCTGCCAGTTCACATATTAATGTGTTTCCTGGTTTATTCACAACAGTAATCCACACACTAATTTTTCCAAGCTACTGGCTGCTTTTCTACATAGACGGTTAGCCCATTAGTAAACGACGAATGACTTTTTTCAAAAGAAGGAATGAACGTTGGCCAAGCTGGGGCCGAATTCAAATCTCCTGGATTGACAGCCCGAGTCGCTACCGACTGAGCTACCGGGGCTCGGCACCTATGAACGAATATACCCATTTATGTTTTTTTTCGTACTATTCGCAAATGTTATTTGTGGTAATATTTGCTTAAAGACCCATGTAAGTAATAAGACCCGGTTGAATGATTTGTGGAATATTTTAACAACTTATCATAATCTCGTTTTAGCTGGGAAGGTATGGTACGGACAAGGAACCTATTTCGCCGTAAAATCCGAATATTCAGCCGACGATGCCTATTCTCCAATGGCACCCGACGGCTATAAACGAATGTACATGGTGAAGGTATTAACCGGTAAGACAGTCCAAGTCCAAAAAGGAGTATATAATGAACGCTTTCCCCCGCTGTTACCAGGATCAACTACGGACAGGTAATGTACAGTGGATACCATGTAATAATTCAAATCTATATAGTTGAATTTAAAACATTCCATAGAACGAATCCTTAAGAAAACAGTATCGCAGCAGTTCTGATGATTGCTAATTCGAGTAATCAAAATGTTAAAGGTTTTAGGATTGTTTCACTGGTTGGCCGTTAACAATTCACTCTGAATTATAACTATTTTCGAAGCTGGCAAAAATAAATGAGTTTATTATGAATCAGATTGACTCCCTTCCATGTCCCAAATAGAGAACGTCTATTCGCACTCTCCATTTATTTCAAGACCACAGAAATTGCATACGGTGTTATGCATTTTCAAATTAAGTTAAACTTTCTCGTTTATGGTTATTTCCAATACAAAGTAAACTCCTTATAGTGAAAACTGTCATGAAACTACATTTCTCCTCTACTTCCGCCAAATATTCCTCTGTAGACATGCCTCTATAAACAAGGCCATAATCGGAGCAAATAGTGTCTTATTCAAGCACCTCGTCGGCTTCACATTGCCGTGCGGCTACACGTGTTATGTGGACTCACATTGACTTGAACTGGTGATCATTCGAATAGATCGCTTAACTCGATTGTATCATGGACGGATGTGCATTTTACAAATAGCGTAGCACTAGTTTGTATTGCCCAGACTAGCAATACGAACTGCTACTGTGATGCTTTCTTAATATTCTTTTATCTTTGGTTTGCCTATTATGATACACATTTAAGTACATGTTTAAATGAATTACGAAGCTGAAAATATATACCTTTATTGATTTAGCATAGGTCGTGAGGTCTCTTAAACACACGGATAATTCGAGGAAATTGATATGTCCTTGATACTTTTTATCGCAAGTCCACGGTTGATATAGGTCTGAGTCGATTATATGGCTCTATGACATTTTAAATGATTCCAAAGATCTCCTGATAGTAACAACTGTCATGAGCAACAACATTTTACCTCTATTTCAGCCCAATAATCCTCTAACGAGGTTAATATATAAACCCCCCCCCCCCCCAATCAGAGCAGATAGTGTGTTGTGCTTCACATAGCCGTGGGGCTACAACTGTATTGTGGACTAACGATATCTTGAACATGCGATAAATCAAAAATAGCGTTTAAACGGGGTCTTTTTCTAGAACGAATCTGTTTTATGCAAACAACGTAGCAATTAGAACTGTTGCCTCCTGGTTTTCACATATTAGTATGAAATAATTTTGAAGCTGAAAATACATGATTAAATTTATCGTTACCCGAGGGATCCCTCGAACAGTTCGTTAATTCGTAATCAGTTTACAGTTATGTAATGGGTATTAGTGTAAAAGTCAAAATTGTCGACCACAGGTGGAGGGGAGGACTTTAAACTTTTGTCTCGAGGCCGATATGAAGTCCCGTTTGTGACCAAATTATTTTACATGCATTTCAGATACAACTCCGTGTGCAATGATATCAATAATCCAGAAGAGTTCGTCATCTTCAGCGATACACAGGCATACCCGGAATACATGATCTACTTTCAATAAGGAGTCCTCAAGGTTATTGAATTCAAAGACAATTCAAAAAAATTCTCTTCTGATTCTCATTTTGTGTGTTTATGATGTTAGACTTTTGTTTTATCATTATAATTGTGAGCCGTACATGTTGGTATTTTGGTACAGTGTATACCCGTTTAGTGTGTGCATCTGCTACGTCTAATCATAATCTAATTAAGTAAACATAAGTTGATGAATCGCTAATGGAAGCACAATGTGAACAGTAAAGATATTCATCAGGCTCAGCTGGATCTACACTGTTCATACATGCATATTTATCATTTTCCATTATTTTGTCTATGTTTGAGTCCATCATTTAACCCGTAAATCCATGTATCATTTAAAAGTCACAAAATATGCATTCCACATAAAATAAATACTTTTGCTATAAATAGTTTACATGCTTAGTCTTTGAATCTGGCGAATCTGGTATTGTTGTACAGTGTATATGCAAACGCCGCAACTGCTTATTCGACGGTACAACTTGGAGTACAGTCTAATAAGCATTTCATGTGACGCTTTCATCTTTACGTCTTACATTCTTGTTCATGCATGTGATGGCATCCTTCATAGATGTGACGGTACTATCATTACATGTGACAGAAAAATCATTGTGTGTGATGGAGTCAACAGTATGCGTGATAGTTTTACCTCTGTGTGTGTCACTTATATGTTTACATGCGGCGATACCTTTCATATATACATCGAACCGTCACACATAATAAAATCATTACATAAAACGTGTGATATTCCTTAAACATATTGTGAATATTTAACAAAGATACATTTCTGTCACAAAAAAATGGTGAAACTGCAACAAGTAATATTGACTACATCACATGGAATGATTTCTTTAAACCTCCACATGTATTAGAACTGTCATCACATGTGTAAGTATCGCGTCTCATGTATGAATAAATGTGTCACATATCAATGTGAAACTATCACACATACTGGTGACGTGACAAATATTAGAGGTGTCATCACACATCTGGATAAAACTTTCACACGTAATGTTGACCCCACCAAATGGAATGGCAGTTATGTCTCATGTAATTATATGACTGTCACACGTCATGCTGCTGCGCCTGTCAGCCAAAATGGTAAAGTTAAATAAGGTAGTTGCGGCCTTAAATATGTATCCATGTTACGTAGAGTGTTGTGCTGAGGAAATGGAGTTTTAAAAACCACACCGAGATGCCTAACGTTGATTTTATGTATTTGTTTGACGGTAATGACTTCTGGACCCCTGGATTTATAGCCCTCGTCGATCCTGATTGAGCAATCGCGAGTCTATTTTGGAAATAAACATATGGCGCAATGCAATTCGAAATATGAATGTTTTGACTCCATGGCATGATGATGAATATACTATTAGACATATCTTAAAGTATCATATAAGGTAAACTGTCAACATGTGTTGCGTGAAAATGTCAACATCCTTAATATGGGCCGGTGGCCTTATGCCAATAAAATATAGTCATTGTCATTGTCATTGTCATATTCAAATACTCTGATTCTGACCAACCTTTATGACGTACTATGCTCTATTATTGTTTGTGTGGTAAAATTGTATTGGACATTTATCACTTGTATCTGCATATCTGCAACGACTGCTGTCACTTAAGTTTAATTTTGTGTATGTCCGATTTCTTACATGTTATTATAAAACATCGTATAAAACGTCGGGGCATACAACAACAATTTATTTCCCAAGTCTTTGTATTATTCGTAATGTTGACCTTCTCAGTTAAATATGGATTTGACCATATCAAACAAATGAACATGGAAATAGCGGGCAGTAGTTCAAGTTTGTTGATAGAATGTTATGATCATGTGTGAACAAGCTCGTCTAGGACACCGTAACCATGTAAAATAACATCCTAGGTTCCCAGGTTATTCATAAACTAGATGATACCCTGCGCAAATTGGCTGTAAAAATCTCGTACTCATGAATAATTAATGAGATGAAATGCAGTCGCTTGATTGGCCGCATGACACAAACCTCATGCGATACGAATATAACATTGTAGTAGAAATCACGGACTACTTTGTAGGGCTGGTCGTTCGTTTTCATTCAATTATAAAGTTGAAAATTCTAATTTGAATGCAGCATTGGTATAAATGGAGGCATCGCCCGAACACGTCGCAATAAGTATGGGTCTTTCTCGACTCCTAAATAACATGAGTCCACTGTTCATAGCACATCCACATCATGATGTATTATTAATTTACACTCAGTGTTTGGTCATTTGTATTTCATTCAAAATGTAAACGATCAACATACGTCATAAATAGTTTGTACTTGTATGCACCTATCTAATATAGTCTTAAACAGAATAGCCATCTTGTTTTTTCTTTCTTTTCACAAGATTGGGTCGCTATAACACTACCATGATTTCACTTCGTTAGGTAGATTTAAGGCAGTTTGATGACAACTGAATGATATCTCAAATCGTTAGAAAAAAGTTGGAAAAATAATATTCGAAATCATGTTAACTGGATCTACAGCCCTCGTTCAAAAAAAGTCTAGTGAATCTCTCCAATGATACATTTTGAACAAACTAGGTTGTAATTAGAGCATGTAGGCAGGACAGATGTATGCAAATTCATATCTTACCGAATTAATCGATGCGAGCAAACTTTAAATTATATAAGCTCTTCTACGTAGCTATACAGAGGACCCCAGATATATATCCAAAAGGGATTCGGCAATTACCTGGAGCTATCGACGTATTCGAGTGATCTCTCGGTTGTGACTACATTAATATATGTATGTATCGTCAGCTTCGTAATTATGAGTATGCTCCGTTAACCTGGAGCGTCTTTGGATAAGCGGTAAATCGATTGATCCCCGTTACTCGAGAAGCGTCGGGACGTGTCGTAGCTCCGTCGGGAATGACCTTTGGTCGATGCCAAATATTTGAACATGTTAAGCCTCAGTCACACATTTAAAGATTGTTACTGCCGTCCTTGATAGGACCTTTCCCGATGATTGAAATTTGTCAAAAGTCTGATCAAACTTTGAATGGTCCAATCAAGGACGGCAGTAAAATATCCTGAATGTGACTGAGGCTTAACGGATTAAAAACAATCTAAAGATGTGCGATGCTCTGCAAAAACCAACGACCGTATTATTTCACCTGCTGCAAAAACTGTGCATGCATTTCCATGATTAGTCGCCGGGCAGAAGCCCGCGACTTCTATTTTTAATAGGTTTTCGGAAATCACATGGGAGGGGGGATTATTATTAGAAAGCAACACATTTAGATGTTTTGAACATATTACAATTATGTTTGTTTAAAAACACTAAGTAATGACACACCTAAAATGAAATAAATATTCCGATGTTTTAGGTATTTTCAGTTTCTTTATTTTGACTCGCATTTATGTTTTTTTGTTTTATTTACGAAGACAAAACAGTCCCTATTAGCTAGACTGGTATACTTTATGTTACACTATATACTACATGTACTCAAAAGGCGATAACTACAAACCTTTACGTCGCACAGTCTAATTTGTTTACATACGCACACCTGCTTGAAGCAGACTGTTTGTTATGTGTAAATATCGAGATGCAAATGACCTCGAATATTCTCCTTTTAATGGCAATTTTAACTTACTAAATGTTATTTTCATGTTCAAAGAGATGTCTTGATTTGTGAAGAAGGCATTTTATAATGTTTATCCATGTCTATCTAAAATATGAAATGTTTCTAAGCTAAAACTGTTGATCGCGTGACACGCGAATACCAACTGCGTAGATCAATCTCCTTTGCAGAGAGCCGCTCTTTACACTCACTTACAAATAGTAAATCGTAGGTGATTTAAAATGTTTATTTGGTTCGAAACAAATGAAGAAAAGAACAAACCGAGATAAAACTAGTTTTAATAGAAAAATTACTTTGAACGAACACTCTCTGCCTATAAAGAGAGTTTCAAGAACTACACCTCTGCGAATAAGAAAGAATCGGGTCTTTCGTACAAAATTATTTCGTCCTTGACAATTTTAAATGTGTCATTTAATTCCCTAAAGGCATATTGCTTCCGATCTGCATATTGTTATGCATCATTGACACAAGGGCGCTCATCATAATATAATTTTTAAAAATGAGTAGTTTGTTATTTTCATTATAAAAAAGGAAGGAAAGAATTAAAATAAAGAAACATGTTGTAGGGCTCAGTTTCTGTTCGAAATTTAGTTTAAATTATACAACAATTTCAATGAGATTTAACTGTTTAGTTGATATTATATTTCGAAGGTGGTCTTATTTATAAATATTTGGCTACATTTCAACATTTGTTAAAGTATGATATAATTAGGATGCCAAGCTAATATCATTTTGAGAAAAAGAGAAAACTCATGTCTTCAGCGATTTAACCATTATCTCATTGTTTTAAAAGTAGATTGCTGCAAAGGTGTCCACTGTTGACTTTAATAGAGAAAAGGTAAAATGACGTGCTATTGCATGCAAATCCTAAATTGTCTGTTTTGTGGTTTTATTGAAAAATAATAAAATTCAAATATTCTGACAAACATCTTGAAAAGTGTATGTGGAATTCACAAATCTTATAATTATTCCTTAATGAAAGCACTGTATACATACTAAGACTAATGATTGGCAAGATTTCTCATTTCCATTACTGTTTATGATCAATAATTAGTTGGTTGTGTGTATGGTCAACCTACTTTGGAATGGAGATTGATCATAAACAATGAAAGGCTTCAATTATCATTCACTTCGTTGACAAAACAATGCAAGTTATGATACATTTTCACTTGACCTCCACCCCTGATGTTCCAATATGCCCCTCAGTTGATAACTGTTTATTCAACTACTATAATGTCAGTGTTATGCATAACTGCACTATGGATATCCGGCGACATTGATGCGTTGCATCAACTTTCTCTTGTATATAATTAAGAAGGATACTGCTTCACATAAGTTTTTTTAAAGTCTGTGACTAATTGGTGAACAGTGCAGAGTCAGATGTACTGGATGGTCCAAATCTACAATGTTCGCAAATGCCAAACAATCGGTTCTCGCAGAGCGTCGTTCAAATTAACAGTGTCAAAATCGATTCTTTATACTCTTAATTGTATTGATTGAAAAATATTTATAATTCATAATTATTTGGTATATTTTGATTTGAGTTCAGTCGTAACTTTCTTTAACCGAATAAATATTTGAGTTGAGTCCAGCGATTTTGGGTTCTATTGCGTCTCCGTTACATCGGTGTTAAAATATTGGGATTACACTTCCAGCGATTTGGGTTATATTGACTCGCCATTACATTGATGTTAAACTATTGGGCTACACTCCCAGCGATTTGGGGTTATATTGACTCGCCGTTACATTGATGTTAAACTATTGGACTACACTCCCAGCGATATGGGGTCATATTAACTCTCCGTTACATTGACTTTAAACTATTGGGCTACACTCCCAGCGATATGGGGTTATATTGACTCGCCGTTACATTGATGTTAAACTATTAGGCTACACTCCCAGCGATATGGGGTCATATTAACTCTCCGTTACATTGACGTTAAACTATTGGGCTACACTCCCAGCGATATGGGGTCATATTAACTCTCCGTTACATTGACGTTAAACTATTGGGCTACACTCCCAGCGATATGGGGTTATATTGACTCTCCGTTACATTGATGTTAAACTATTGGACTACACTCCCAGCGATATGGGGTTATATTGACTCTCCGTTACATTGACGTTAAACTATTGGACTACACTCCCAGCGATATAGGGTCATATTAACTCTCCGTTACATTGACGTTAAACTATTGGACTACACTCCCAGCGATATGGGGTTATATTGACTCTCCGTTACATTGATGTTAAACTATTGGACTACACTCCCAGCGATATGGGGTTATATTGACTCTCCGTTACATTGACGTTAAACTATTGGGCTACACTCCCAGCGATATGGGGTCATATTAACTCTCCGTTACATTGACGTTAAACTATTGGGCTACACTCCCAGCGATATGGGGTTATATTGACTCGCCGTTACATTGATGTTAAACTATTGGACTACACTCCCAGCGATATGGGGTTATATTGACTCTCCGTTACATTGACGTTAAACTATTGGGCTACACTCCCAGCGATATGGGGTCATATTAACTCTCCGTTACATTGGCGTTAAACTATTGGGCTACACTCCAGCGATATGGGGTTATATTGACTCTCCGTTACATTGTTCTAAAACTATTGGGACTACACTTTTAGTTGCAGGATCTGGCTCGCACGAGTCTTCCCTGCACGCATATACATTAAGACTGCAAACCGCCAGACGCAGCTAATGTCATAAGAATAGACATACAGATTTACACAAGTCTTCTTTTTAAAGATTTAGTCAACACTTGATGTTGTAAAGTGAGATGTTTGTATTCTACTGTATACTTAAGCAATGCCCATCGGGTCTTGATCCAATCGTTAATTTAAAATGTTCACATTTCCATCATTGTGCCCGCTATATATCACCTTAAAGTACAAACGCTTGATTCAAAAATAATCTATCAAAAGACGAACACTATATTTAGGTTCATACATTAAAACAAACTATCTATTTAAAAATCAACGTTCACATATTGTAGTAGAGATAACGCACAGCAAATTGAGGTGCAATGCACGAGAACTAGGTTATAAGTATGAAGACTACAAAAACATCGGTGTCGTATGAATATAATCCAAATCGATATGTATATATATTAGGTTGAACAAATCAAGCAAGAAAGTTCTCTAATCATAATCGTAGTCAACGCATATTCAGTAAACAACTTTTTGAAACATTGTAGCAAAAGGAAATTTTTTTCAAAATTAGCTTATCTTTAATTATGCTTTTTTTGGTAGACTTGCGCATGCGCAGAGGCTGCCATAGTCATAGTGAGTTTGAAGTCACGTGATGTATATGCCCTTCACCACCAACAATCAAGTGCAATTTTTGGTTTGACTAATTTACGAATGCTCACAAAAGCAAACATAGAGTAACGAAAAAAAATCCGATTATTCAAGCTTATAATAGAAAATAACAAGTCTTGTAAGTGTAAATATCATATTTAAAGTGTACACAATTATTTAGATATCACTACGCCAATATAGCACTGCACCGCGCAATTACCCTTTGTAAATTGTAACCCTTTTTTCCCTCTCGGCAGAGATGTAAACATCCACTCGCCCGCTAGCATAAGCGAGTGGAATGAAGGATCGGCTAGTACGAAATTCTAGGCGCTAGTCCATACATATTCGTTCATGTCCTTATTCATAAAGATAGTATGCATTGCTAAGCCTTTTCTTTCTCTTTCTCTCAGTCCATCTATTCCTTCGACAACGATTAACGATGACTGTTGCATTTTGGATAGGTGCTTTCGACAAGGTCCGCGTCTTAAAGAAACAAATTTCATCAAATGATTTGAGCGCTTTAAATCACTTGTTTATAAAGCGTTTAGAATACTTTGATTATAATAGGCAGAACGAATAACGAATACATCTTGCAAGAAATCGATCATTTCTTTCGGCCAAAATCAGGTAAATGACCCGCGGATATTGGTTGTTACAACATAACTGATTCATCCTTTTATTCTAAATTTGTATTACACAGTTCAAAATTAGATTTTGACAGTTTGTTCGTTATGATTTTGACGCGATTCAAGATTTTGACGCGATTATTTCGTTCATAGAGTTGATTACTAACAGATGACTAAGTTGATGATGGAAAGAACATTAACAAGTTAAGTTAAGCTAAAACATGCACAGGCAGGCGAGTGTTTCATTAGGATAAGTGCAACACTCAATTCCCAATCCTGCTTGCCCTTTAACAAATCACAAGCCACCCCACAATATAAAAACTCTGCAGCAGACGAATTAAAACAAATCTGAGCAAAGATACAGAAAATCACATTTATTGGAAGTGTAATCATTGAATATAGTTGAAAACATTGTTGCAAAAGGAGAAAGCTTGTTATGAGCAATTTCTTCTTCTGCATCAATGTTTTCAAAAGTCGTCGGCTGCAATTACGTATGCAAGTGGCAAAGGGTTAAATAAGAAACACTTTTTCAAATGATAGTCAGTTGGCTATTCTAGTATATAATGTCCGTCTTAAATAATAATGACAAAACTTTCAAAAAACAAGAAAAAGATTTTTTACAATTTAATTGAAAACATATTTAATCAAAGTTGGGAAAGTTGTCCCTTTCCGTGCTTTTTTTATGAGAGTTCAAATCACAAGCAAAACTTATGGGACAGAGTTGACAAATAACACATTGACACAATTTCAGATTTAGGCTTTGTTTCTGTCAAACTGCTGAAGAAGACAACACTGAGACACACATTTTGATTAAAAGTTTATTTAAAAAAAGGAATAATTTTATTTATGATAAACAACATTACAATGATGGTGTAGACAATACATGTCAACAATACATTTTTCAATTTGTACATTCATTGCACAGACCAAATCTTAGCAAGTTTGAAATTATGGACCTCTCAGCACATTTTTTTCTCAATTCATTACTTCTTGGCAGGATTTTACTGCTAAAATTGATGATTTTTTTTTATTTTTGGCCGGATTGCTTTAGCAATTCCGGTCTATAGATTGGCGATGTCTGTCTCTCCGTCTGTCTGTTCGTCAACATTTTGGTTAAAGTTTCAGGTTGAGGCAAAATCTCAGCACTGAAAAGGGTTACACACTTGAAACTTTGCCTGAAGGTAACCGGTAAAATAAATATTCATATATGCACTTCTGTATCTCTTCTTAAACGATCGCAATTCTACCTTCAGTACTTTGTACTTTGATTTAAAGATAGTTTTCGTGTTTGCTTCGATAAGGTTAACTTTGCTAGGGTATGTGTCTTGACATATGAATTCAATGTTGTATTACTTATATTATGGCCGTGATCTACAAATCTATCCAAAACCGTGTGCAATATTTCTTCCCCATAAAGGCAGTACTAGAATATGAATTTAAGATATTTCTTTGTTTTACGGAAACACATACGGCTTCCGCAAGGACTCTAAACTCGGCCCCAATGGTTTCCGGAAAATGTTCTTGCATCAAGCATGTACTGTATGTAGGATATGGTTAAAAACTATAGGGTCTGATTTTTGACAAAGTAGGTCAAAATTGTAATACTAATATTTTGACGTAATTTACAACTCCTAGTTCTGTTTTCCATATTTGATCACACTACAGGTTGGGATAACACACGCATATTTCGATTTCTCCCCACAAAATGAAGCAAAGGCTTGCATATAGTTTTAAATTCCTTCGTCCATGCATCATACTTTTTAAAAAGTGTTACGTCACAAATACGGCTTGAAGTTTTTATTGTTTTATTACTGTCCCCATCTCTTCAAACTATAGTGTACTTGCGATATCTCGAACATGCGATAAATCGATCATATTTTAATTTGAGTTATCTTGGAACGGAACAGTGCAGAAGTAGTCCTGTAACGAACACTCAGAACTGCTACTGCGCTGTTTTCGTGAAGTCATTTTTTTTAAACTGTGTTTTACTGAACCCTTTCCACCTGTCAGAACCCTGCTCAAGATCTACGCCGATGTGAGACATTTTATTAAGATCATCGTGGTTATTGGCAATTATGCAATTTCTGACAAAAAAACATGATATCTCCGGACTGTGTAGGATCGTAAATCGGTCGTACGATGAATTGTTGACGTGTCTCGATCAATTAAGACTGTGACGATATACTACTACATCCTTCGAGTTGCTACGATGTTATTCTCGAGCTCGTTACGACGTACCTACGGTCTACCAAGACCAATTTTGGTAAAATATTTGAATATAAAGACACAAATTTCCCTAGGATTCATCAGCGGGAGAAGATGTAGGAGATATAGGATTCAGGGAGAGAAGACACGTGAGATGCATCTTTGGAGGTATCAGGTCGAGAAGATACAGCCTTGAAGGGAGGCAGCAAGGCGAGACGATAAAGCCTTGCTAGGAGATATCAGGGCGAGAAGATACAGACTTGAAGCGAGGCACCAGGAAGAGAATGCTAGGACGATATTCCTTTTGGGGCGTTAGAGCAAGAAGAAACGGGAGATTCATCTTTGAAGGGTGACATCGGGGATAGAAGTCTCGGACGATTTCCTCTTGGAGGCGTTAGGGAGAGGAATAGGGTGTATGTTTCGCAATATAATGGAAGATGAGAGATCTTTACTTGTGTCATGAATACGGTTGCGTCTTTCATGGATTGACGACCCATAATCACCAGGTTGAGTTTCTAAGGTGGTTAGGCACTGTGCGGCCCTTATGCTGATGTCGGGAAGACGAGGGGATGGGCTGGATGGTTGGTTTTAACCACCAGTCGTGTCTCGACTCTCTTATTACGCGGCATGGTGCAAAAGTGAATGGTGCTTTTACTTTTTCGCAATCACGCCTGATCACATGATCCATTCATTGCCACCACGTGAACATTGCTCACCGAAAACCTTGTTAAGATTTCGCATTCTTATTAAGATCTTGATATTTCTTGTTTTGGTCTTGAAAGGTCGAAGTCAAGTCATAGCGATGTCGTGAAATGGTCTTGATTGGGTCGCAAATGGTCGGCGAAGATCGTGGATAAAATATCAAACTCGTTCCTTCACGACTTCGCTTTGTCCCGTTCCGACCTCACCACGACCATCTCGAAGTCGCCGCGAGTATGTTAAGTTTTTACACGACCTTCAATTTGGTCGAAGTAGGTTGTGGAATTTGTTTAAAGCCTCATAAATTAAGGATGTTTACTGCCGCCCTTGATAGGACCATTCTCGATTTAAAAAAAAAATCTTATCAAGATTCTGTGGCTGGAAATTCAAACTTTATTAAAAATTGTAAAAACATTTATTTCATCACGACAACAAGCAGATATTTTTCAGAAAGCAAAACGATTCAGCCGTTTAGAACCGAATCTGTCCCGACAGCGTCCCGATTCTCTCGAATTTTATACACGCGATTCGACAGAGTTCAGACAGTGAAACAAAAGTGAACCGACGCTGACGGAAGACATTTGTTAAAAAAACGTTTCACGTAATAGTCCCGTCCTATTAGAAAATCGTTGACGTCATAGTCCCGTCCTATATAAGAATCGTGCGACGGCGGATTCTCACACTCCAGCCTTAGCAGTTATACAAGGAGCATAGCCGTCAGTTATTGGCAGAGTGTCTCCATTTAAATTATACGATTGCATCTTTAAAAGGATTAAGTTACTTCAATATGCTTGCTAAGTAGAAGCCTGTACTTGCCATGAAACAAGCTGCAAGACAAACAAGGAAAAGGAAGCCTATATCCATTCATTTCACCTATGCATTCATCTGCTGAAGAGTCTGGTGATGACGGTAAGCCAGTTGAAGAAGTCCAGTATGTCCACCGTGGTGAGACTGATCCCGTTACCATTCATGTAGTGGTCAACACAGGTGGGACTACTAGACCTACTTCTACACACGCACACACACACTTACACGTTATACTTCAGACGTGAGCAGCTCAGCCAAATCTGGAGAAAAAGGTTATCTGGAATCCTCCAACTTTCGCAATATTCGGGATGATCGGGAAACTGTCGGAATGCAATCCTATCCCAGTCTGCTGTACTGCATTTCAAATGGTTTTGTCTTGATCCAGTCGAATCGTGTTCTTTAATTGTCGGGACTCTGACGTGGGTCTTATTGCCGAATGTTCGTATTTCGGTACTGTTCCGAAACGGATTCGGCCAAGACGTTTCGCATTCGGTAAGATCTAAACGTAATCTGGACTCAATCGGCAAAAAACTTCAATTAAATGTTTTTCTCCAGATCATGCCCGTTCCATAGGACGCCGTCCAGAGACCGTCCACACAACACAGGACATTGTTACGATTTTGATCCGATTAAGCAGAATCTGTCACGACATAGTCAGGATTGTAATCAGACTAGACAAAATCGGCTGATTTTACCGAATGTTACGGGACGCACCTTACTGTCGGGGGTGCTTGGCCGACCTCTCCGGACCATTCCCGATCCATAGGACTCTGTTACGCACGTATACGACTGCGTTCCGACAATGATAGCACATTCCAGATCATTGAGGATAGTAATCCGACCTATTCACTGTTCTTGTCGTAGCGCTGTCTTATCTGAAACGGGAAGCATGGTCGGCACTGTGTGAACGCCGCATAACATGTTCAAAACTTTGAACCCGACCAAAGGCCATTCCCAAAGGCGTAACGACTACTTCTGACGCTTCCTGAGTGATAGGGTTCAATCCCGATCTTCTCCCGTGTATCCAAAGACGCTCCACACTCTTCATGTCAACAGAGCATATACATAATTACGAAGCTGACGATACATACACTAATGTAGTTTCAACCGAGAGATCACTCGAATACGTCGAGGTCATTTTCGAATCGCTTTCGGATTTATCTCGGGTCCTCTGTATAGTTACATAAAAGAGCTTATATAATTTAAAGTTTGCTCGCATCCATTATTTCGGTAAGATAAGAATTTACATACTACTTTCCTCCTTACATGTTCTAATTACAAAATAGTTTGTCCAAAATGTTCCATTGGAGGGATTCACCAGAAGCCTTTTTTACGAGGGCTGTGAATCCAGATAACGTTATTTCGAATATTATTTTCAATCTATTTATCATTCTGTTTTCATCAACTGCCGTAAATCTACCTAACTAAGTGAAATCAGTGTAGTGTTAAGTGACCCAATCATGTAAAAAGAAAGAAAAAAAAACTGGCTATTCCGTTTAAGACTTTATTAAATAGGTGCATACATGTACAAACTATTTATGAATTCAGACAGGGCGTATGATGATCGTTTACATTTTGAGTGAAAAGCAAATGACTAAACATTCGAGAAAGACCCATACTTTATTTTTTATTGCGACGTGTTCGGGATAATGCCTCCATTTATATCAATGCTGCATTGAAATTTGTATTTTCAGCTTTATAATCAATTATTTCTTAAATGTTTATTATGAAAATCAAACTAGTCTTAGATTCACATAACATATTAGTTCATCATCGGTTCTGATATTCAGATTGCTCGTATGACAAACAAACAGATCCTTTCTCGAAAATAGTTCGAGTGGAACGATATATTCGAACGTTCCTATATCCGAGTTAGCGCGAGTCCACATGAAGTTATTACAAATAATAAATATATAAATAAAATAACTGACTACACCAAATCGCACAATAAGACATTGCATAAAAGTAAACGACCAGCTCATACAAAGTAGTCCGTGTTTATCTACAAACGTGCCGTACCTTATTTTGCATGCTCACGATGAGGTCCTAGACGAGCTTGTTCACACAAGAGCATAACATGCTATCATAGTTGGCCAATAAATAGGACAACAAACTTTAACTACACCGAGCTATTTTCATGTTTGTATTCATTTGTTTGATATCGAACGAGATACATATTAAACTCCATATTTATCTGAGACAGTCAAAATTTCGAATAATACAAAGACATGGACAATGAATGGTTGTGGTATGCCCCGACATTTTATACTGTGTTTTATAATAAAATGTAAGACATCGGACAAACAAAAAATTAAACTTAAAAGACAGCAGTCGATGCAGCTAAAAGTGATTAATATCAAATACAATTTAACAACACAAACAATAATAGAGCATAGTACGTCATATAGCTTAGTAAGAATCAGTACAATTGAATATAACAATGACAATGACAATAACAATGAAAATATTTTATTGTAAGTAGACCTTCGGCCCATAACAATTATGTTGACATTATTAAACATTTGCACAAAGCACATGTTGACAGTTTACCTTATATGATATTTTAAGACCTGTCTGAATAGTATATTCATCATCACTCCATGGAGTCAAGCCATTCATATTTATAATAACATTGAGCCATTCGTTTATTTTAAAAATAGACCCGCGATCGCTCAATGAGATGCGACGAGGGATATCAATCCGGGGATACAGAAGTCATTACCGTCAAGTCAATAAAATCAACGTAAAGCATCTCGGCGTGGTTTGTTTAACTCCATTTCCTCAGCACAACACTCTACGTAAGATGGATACATGTGGAACGCCACAATTACCTTATTTAACGTTACAACTCGACGTACAGGCGCAGCAGCATGACACGTGACGGTCATATAATTACATCAGACTTTCATTCCATTTGGTGGGGTCAACATAACGTGTGAAAGTTTTATCCAGATGTGTGAACATTTTATTCATACATGTGACGACACCTCTAATATTTGTGACGTTATTATCAATACATGTGACAGAAAAGGTTTTTGTTTTATGGAGTCAACAGTATGTTAGATAGTTTCACCTTGATATGTGACACATTTATTCATACATGATAAGACAATCCTTACACATGTGATGGCAGTTCTAATACAGGTGGAGGTTTAAAGAAATAATTTCATGTGGTGGAGTAAATTTTACTGGTTGCAGTTTCACCATTTGTTGTGACAGAAATGTATCTTTGTTGAATATTCACAATATGTTTACGGAATATCACACGTTTTATGTTATGATTTTATTACGTGTGAGGGTTTGATGTTTATGTGAAAAGTGTCGCCGCATGTATATATATAAGTGCCACACACCGAGGTAAAACTACCAGGCATAATGCTGACTCCATCCTACACAATGATTTGCCTGTCACATGTAATGTTAGTACCGTCACATGTATGAAAGATGCCATCACATGTATGAAAACGAATGTATCACGTTAAGTTGAAAGCGTCAAATGAAATGTGTATTCGACTGTACGCGTCAGCACAGTCTGATGAATATCTATACTGTTCACATAGTGCTTCCGTTAGCGTTTCATAAACTTTTTGTAATTTTTAGGAGATTCTGACTAGACGTAGCAGATGCTCAGACTGAACTGGTATACACTGTGCCAAAATACCAACGTGTAGGGCTGATAATTATAATAAAACAAGAGTCTAACATCATAAACACACACAATGGGAATCAGAGGAGAAGTTTTTTCTTTGAATTTTCTTTGAATTCGATAACCTTGAGGACTCCTTATTGGAAGTAAATCATGTATTCCGGGTATGCCTGTGTATCGCTGAAGATGACGAACTCTTCTGGATTATTGATATCATTGCACACGGAGTTGTATCTGAAATGCATGTAAAATAATTTGGTCACACACGGGACTTCATATCGGCCTCGGGACAAAAATCATCCCCTCCACCTCTGGACGACAATACTGACTGTTACAAAAATACCTATTAAATAACTGTATACTGATTACAAATTAACGACCTATGCGAGGGACCCCTTTGATTGACGCTAAATTTAATCATGTGTTTTCAGCTTCAAAATTATTTCATACTTATATGTGTAAATTATGAAAAGTAAATCAATAAAACCAGGAGGCAACAGTACTTATTGCTAGGTTGTTTGCATAAGACAGATGCGTTCCAGTAAAAGACCCCGCTTTAAACGTTATTTTCTAATTATAATGTGTAGCCCCACGGATATGTGAAGACGAAAGAGTGATTACACAACACACCATCTGTTCTGATGGGGGGGGGGGGCATTTTATAGAGTAACCTCGCTAGAGGATTATTGGGTTGAAATAGAGGTGAAATGTTGTTGCTCATGACAGTTGTAACTATCAGGAGATCTTTAAAATCGTTTAAAATGTCATAAAGCCATGTAATGGATTCCAGACATGAGTCAACAGTGGACTCGCGTTAAAAAGAATCAAGGGTCATATCAATTTCCTCGAATTATCTAAGTGTTTAAGAGACCTCACAAGCTATGTTTAATCAATAAAAGTATATATTTTCAGCTTCGTTATTCATGTAAACATGTACTTGCATGTGTCTCATAATAGGCAAACCAAAGATAAAAGCACTGTAAGAAAGCATCACAGTAGCAGTTCGTATTGCTAGTCTGAACATTAAAAACTGGTGCTACGTTATTTGTAAAATACACATCCGTTCATGATAAAATCATTTTAAGCGATCTATTCGAATTATTACCTGTTCAAGTTATTGCGAGTCCACATAACACGTGTAGCCCCACGGCTATGTAAAGACGAAGAGGTATTTGAATAAGACACCATTTGCTATGATTAGGGCCTTATTTATAGAGGCATGTCTACAGAGGAATATTTGACGGAAATAGAGGAGAAATGTAGGTTCATGACAGTGTTTACTATAAGGAGTTTACTTTGTATTTGAAATAAACTTATACGAGAAAGTTTGATTTAATTTGTAAATGCATAAAACCGTATGAAATGTATTGGTCTTGCAATAACTCGAAATGGAGACTGCGCATAGACTTTCTCTAATTAGCGACATGCAAGAGAGTCAATTTGATTTATATATAATACACTCATTTATTTTTGCCTGCTTCCAAAATCATTATAATTCAGTGTGAATTGTTAACGGCCAACCAGTTACACAATCCTAAAACCTTTAACATTTTTATTACTCGTATTAGCGATCATCAGAACTGCTGCTATACTGTTTTCTAAAGGATTCGTTCTGTGGAATGTTTTAAATTCAACTATATATATTTGATTTATTACATGCATCCTCTGTACATTAAATTACCTGTCTGTAGTTGACCCTGGTAACAGCGGGGGAAAGCGATCATTATATCCTTTTTGGACTTTGACTGTCTTACCGGTTAATACCTTCACCATGTACATTCGTTTATAGCCGTCGGGTGCCACTGGAGAATAGGCATCGGCGGCTGAATATTCTGATTTTACGGCGAAATAGGTTCCTTGCCCGTACCATACCTTCCCAGCTAAAACGAGATTATGATAAGTTGTTAAAATATTCCAAAAATCGTTCAATCGGGCCTCATTACTTACACGGAACTTTACGCAATATCCAAAAAAACATAACCATATATCATTTGCGAAAAATACGATAAAAAAACATAAATGGGTATTTTCATTCATAGAAAACAGGCATTTGCGAAAAATATAAATCAATCTACTTTGGTTATTGCTGGGGTTTTTCATTCATTGGAAACTGGCATGACAATTTTATTTTACTTTTCAATAACCCATGCAACTTTAAGAAATGGAACTTGCTAAAATCGTGGAAGACGCTGAATACTCGGAATTAACGGCGAAATAGGCTCCATGCTCGTTCCATAAATTCCCAGCTAAAACGAGATTATGATAAGTTGTTAAAATATTCCACAAATCGTTTAACCTGGCCTTATTGCTAACATGGGTCTTTAAGCAAGATCCAACAAAACATTACCACAAATATCATTTTGCGAATAATACGATAAAAAAAAACATAAATGGGTATTTTCGTTCATACAATGTAGGTAACAGGCATTTACGAATAATATAAATCAAGGTAAGCATGTAATCTATTTTGGTTATTGCTGCTCAAGGCATTTATCAAGGCTAAGCAATGACTAATCCTGTAGGGTGAACTACTATACAACAAGTACGATTGTACTACTTCCTGTGTTTATCTTCTAATTGAGTTATCTGCTTCAAACATGGGTTTCGTTATTTAATATTGCCTGGTGCATCTTTATTTGTATGGTGCATTACATATCTGTTATTTCACAATACATCACTTTACCATGCATTGTGTGGAAACCCCTATTGTACAGCTATGATATCAGTTAAAGTTAACATAAACAATAAAACTGATGGATGAATAAAAACATCTGTTTTTAATTCCACATTGTAAAACTGGTCTTTTTGACATTTATCGTCATTATACTGTTTTGCAACATAACCCTGTATATATTGATACTCATTTGACTATCAACTCTTTGTTTCAAAGTAAATCTTAAATGACCGTTTCCCACATACAGTTACTCTGAAGTAAACGACTTGAAAATATATGGGCAAAAGTAACGAACATCTCAAAGAAATAAAGAGTAATTATTCAATTGAGCTGAAAACATTTAGGCAAACGATACGTCAGCACCTTTCTGCAAGAGTGAAAAGGTTAAAGCAAACATATCGTTTCCAACTTAGAGGACTTTTACGATCACCTTGTACGTTATTGTCATCTAATATACGTTTATGTACGTTTATTTATATGTGTAATTAACTAGGAATTTCTACAGAATATGCACCAAATGTTGTCATAATAAAGAAATTGTGTTACAATCTCACCAAATGTTTGCCCAGCGTGCCCTCTGTCAAAACCGTTGGAGGTAATAAATCCCTCCGCATCTTCTTTAATACCATGCCATAATGTTCTTTCTATGTCTGCAACACCTTTTAATTCAGTTCCAAGTTGTTTTTTCTTCGTTGCATACTGTTGGTACAAAACTACGTTCTGAATTCGTTTAATCTGAAATATTCATTTAAGGCCAATACTTGAGAAACATTAGAATAATGGTTCACGAAGTGACATGTTGCTGCTTTTATTTAAAAAGAAAAGAGCATAAGCAACGCACATAGGTTCAAAGTCTTTCTTTGGCTCTACATTCGTAAACAAATTAGGGCAACCGAAGTGAAATCCGATCTCAGAGGTCAAACTAAATAACGAATCACATTCGATCTTATGTCACAATGACATACCTGCCGCAGGTTCCTTTGCATTTGTTATGTACATATTTCCTATGTGGTGTATTTGACATATGAATTAGCCGTAATCAGTTATCGCCTTCTTGTTAACCATCATTTTGTTTAATGATCCTTGATACATACAACACTGTAAAGGTTCCCAAGGACATTCCAGGGAATAACACAAAACCGAAACAAAATGCAGAAATGGTTCATCAATTGTGACTTTCATGACAAGAAACATCACAGGGGATTATGTTGCTTCTTCTGACATGTACATCCGAGTCTTCTTAGTAGTAGCAAAAGTCCTGGTAAATGAAAACAAATGTTTCACTATTTTAAACATTGATTTGAGAAAATAATTATTATAAGTTGATGCTTAATTTACTGTCGAGCTACTCAGTCCAGTGTCGTTGTCGGGTCTGATCGTTTATGATTGTGACAATAGTGTAAACAGACCCTGCAACCGACCCGTAGACGTATATTTCCGAAGCTTAACCCGTTCCCTTATATAAACACTTTCTGACGGCTGTATAGCAGACAACTTTCGAAACCATCATGACATACGAAGAATTTGCTTATAATGAGGAAGTTCTCCTTTTGCTATAACATTTTGAAATCTATTTTATGATACCTCTATCGTTTATAAAGATGTTGCCCGAATGTTTATAGAGTCGTCTGCTTCAGATATTTCATATGATGGGGTGGATTAAGACGTATACTATACCACGTCCCTACTTTAGATAGCTCAGTAGCGTGCCTATACTTAGAAATAAGGCGCATGTACACGTCATGGGATTGCTCATGCCTGTATTGTAGCATCGTGCTAATAACACACCAATGCCAACACAATTATATTGTGTAAGAACAAATACAAAAACCGTACCTTCCCAATCATAGTAAGTCCAAAACCTCCAAGAGTGTTTTTAAATTCTGTTTCAACAGTTTGGTATTCCTGGTATGTGGGGTTAAGTTCAACTTCTTTTAAATTTTCCGTTTGGCCCATGGGGTCCCAGAAAGCAGGTAGCATTCCAAAGTCACCTTAGCAAAAATTAATAATGATTTAATTTGTAATTTAAATATCAATACGCGCCCGTGTATGGAAGAAAATGTACGTGCTGGAGTTTGTTAACAGTGTAGGTGTAGATTAACCTGGACATTCTCAAAGTCTCATCAGTATTTACATTATAAACATATGTACAGGCTGAACTGAATCTAAACTGTTCAGAAATGCCAATTTGTACATTTTCTATGGCTCACGTATAAAATAAAAGCAATATTGCCATGTAATAAAAAGTACAAAGCATGGAAATCAATACTACCAATGTTCACCTCTACACCATCGTTCGGCTGTATGTCCATCTTAATAAAGGCCGTCAGAAAAAAAAATTGTGATACAGTTAGAAATAGCACTTACATGGCAACGAAATGACAAAGCATTGTCAACACGGAGAAAACATTAATTATATTCTCTTTTGATTATAAAAACTTGAATCAACTCTTTCAGTGTCAATGCCGATATTGAGGTTTTTGCAAAAAAATACAGATTTATGCAAATCAGCTCGTAACAAGCAGTCTCACATGAAATCAGGATTGTTTGCCTTTTAGTAATCAAAATATTCCAACAATCTTATTGCATGAACGATGTTCGACAATAACTACATACATTCTTTTATTTGTTGTAAAGAATTAATGAGCCGTCTCGCGTGAAAACCAACATTATGGCCTCTGCGTAATTTATCGATCCAGATTAGGCTGCAGAGTCCGCGCAGCCAAAACGGGCCGACACATTCCGTCTATGGGGGATAGAGGTATAGAGTAATGATCCCTGAAAAAGAAAAGCATCAGTAGGCGAAAAGTGTCTGTCCTGGTTAGTCTACACGGCATGGTTAGGCTGATCAAGGTCGATACCTTTCTCAGAGTGCACAGTGTTGAGCAAACGTGAAACACAAAACAAAAAACATACCAATTGAAAGGTCCTTTCTTATGACTTCAACTAATGTTTTACTGTCCTTGCTGTCTTTTATATTTTCTTGCATCTTATGGAAGTCAACAACATAGTGGTTGCCATCACTGTCCTTAAATTCTTTTGTGTTATCATCTGCAATATATGTGAACACTTAACTAGCTAGTCAGGTACATTATTTTTCATACCATGTCTTAATATTAATTCGACACAAAAGAACGGTCGTAATTTTGCAGTTCAAAAAATGCGCTTTTTCAAATACAGTTATACATTGTAATATTTTCTGTATTGCACATTGTGTTTAACTTCTAAAATCAAACTTGTTCTCACAAAAACTCAAGACAGCATATCCGGTTATCGTTGAACCTCCTTAACAGAAGACCGCAGCTCTACGCAAAAACAAAGCGAACTAAAAGTAAAAGTATTTAAGTATTCTGTGTCGAAAAAGATACTTTCATATTCACCAAATACTTCTCAGTAAACATGGTTAACTTCAACAGGCGCTACACTCTGTTTAGGTTAAATTATTGTTTGGTGGATAATGCTATCCATGTTTTAGCATATCACACGAAAACCGGCCAAAGAGACGCTGCGGAAAACAGTTTTATTTATTTTAAATGACCAATCACTGCCTATAGAACTACGAATTTAATTATAATCGAAAAACATTTTGAGCCACCGCTAACCTTGCTTTGGATTGTTGTCAAATTTTGAACAAGTTGCACACGTTGATCTGAACCTACACTAAAATGACAAATTGTCATGAACGGACTTCAATCATAACCTTACTCTGTTTGTAGGCATCTTCTAACATATAAACTATTCTTCTTGGATATGGTACCCACAGTTTACCTTCATCTTCTGTGTAACACCATTCTAAGTACTGCAGGATAAAATTAGAAATTAACTTTAATATTTCTACCATAATATGAAAACATAACGGTAATATCGTGATAGATAGCATGCGACAATTACGATTAAATAATCTATTAATAGAGATATTAATATAATAAGAGATATTAAATAATCTACTAATAGAGATAGTATAATAACATAATACAATGTCATGATAGATACAAAGAGAACATACAGGTCATATCATGACAGATAGAAAAAGGTTAATATAACGATAGATAGGACGCCAACATAACGATATTTTTACGTTAGATAGTTTGAGAACATAACGATAATATAATGTTAGATATGATGAGAACATCCTGATACTGTAACGAGGGCATTACTTAACACTGATAGCTAATAAGGTTTTGGAAATTTGATTTGTGTCCATATGATTTATCTATCAAACGATTTGCCTACTTTAATGATTACATTTCTGTTGGTCTAGTTATTTTATTTTGTTAAAGAAATAAAAGAGAACAAGCACAAACATGGATACTGACTGATTTATCTTACCTCTGTAAATGTAAAGGTGAAAGGTATTCTGATAGGCTTTTGAAGTGTTGAAGCAATAGGTTATCATTGACAGGGGACAACACTGGCAATATTAGCCTAGTTCACTGTTTGCTAAGTTATCCATAGTGCGATTCATATGAGCAGCGCTCTGCGAAAACCAACCGTATCACATTTATGATCATCGTATTAAGTATCCTATCGTATCATCGCATCCATTAAGTTTAGTCATTTAGCATTTAAGTACCACTCGTATAAAATACGCTAAGGTTGTTTTCCCAGAGCACCGCTCATACGTAGCTTTAATTGCCAGATTGAACATACTTAGTTGATACCCTATAGGCGTGAATTTTAACTGAAAGAAAGAAATGTGATGCAATTGGGAAAATGACATAGGTTTTTGGTTTTTAACGCAACCCCAGTACAAACAACATTCCGACAAGTTTAGATCGGTGATTCTGATCAGCATGATCATTCACATAATTAAGTCTACATCTGCGAGCCGATGGAAGAAGGAATCACTGATTTTTAATCCGATCAGTATATATTTTACTGATGGCTCATATGCAGACTCAAATATTTCAGATACCTTATGGACAACGTTTCCCACTTTTTTCAGCAGTTCTATGGATCGCAGCTCTTTTATTTCATCCAATATCTTGTTGTGACATCTATTTACATTTTCTCCCATACCTCTGAGATGAATTTTCTTCTGCTTCAAATCGATATCGACTTTTGTTGTGAAACCTTCACCAATATCAAGTATCTTTTTCTGTGAATCAAACATAGTTATAGTTACAGTATATAGAAAACACATACGTAAATATACAACGAAGTTACACGAATAGCATATTAAATGCCTTTATGTATGGCGTGTGAATGACGCCAACCTACCAAATTATGAATGACATGAAATAATATTTCAATGACGTCATACCATAACCATATTTGATACGTCACAATACAAAATTTAAAACAGTCGTTTAGTATTTGCTCGTGGTTATCTGCTAGTTTGTGCGCTAGTATATATAGGTATATGATAAAATATAATAAAATATCTAAACGGACTATTTTCTTTTATTTATTTTCGTATGCTCTAAACCAACCTTGTTAGCTTCTTGATCCAGTATTTTCATATCGTCAACATTTGCATCTTTACTTAAATTGATACTAGTGGCCTTCGTATCCTCATTAATTTTCATCTTGATGCCACTGAATGCAGCTTTCTCTTTCTTTGGGTCGTCGGAGACGATTTGAAACAAGACGAAATCCTTCATTTTTCTTGCTTTGACTTCTTTATTTCCGCCTTGTTCGTCATTTCCGTCGTCGTCAGAAAAACGAACACCTTTCGAATACAAAATATGCACTATAAGTATGGGACGTACCAGTGCACACTTGCCTTACATGGACAAATCAAATAAATCTGACGTTATTTAGGTTCACGAGGGTTGGTTTTTATAACAAGTAACAATGTCGATTGTTAACAGGATGCAGTATACACTTGGTTACATGGTATTACACAGCGCTACCTCTCTGAAAAAGAACTACATAAATGTGCATCGTCCTCGTCTTTGTTTCGCTTCTGCAATTATTTGACAATGATACATTGGACAAGACATTTTGCTCTGTAATCGCTGTAAAATTTGCAGAATAGATAGGAAATAACTCAGGTTATGAAAGATGAACTTTTATCTGGCCAGGCCATAGAGCGAATCCGGTTAAACGTCTAACCACATACTAACGTTGTATGAATAGCTATACACCCCAGTGTACCACCAAGGCATTAGTATTTCATTAAACTGTTGTTTTACATTGCACGTTAGTATCTGCTTTCAATTTATATTCAATTTAAATGCAAGTTTACACGCTCATATAGTATAAACACAAGTAAATCTGCCTGCTCCAAAAGAAGCAGAATATGGTGTATTACCTTTTGACGGCATTTTGCTTGAACGCTTCTGCCCAAGCTGGTCTGTAAAAACCTGTAATGTCAATGTGTGGTGTGAATCGTTTAAGTTAATGCAAAAATCGTAATGGCAAGGTGTCGGGTCATATATAGTCTTATGCCTTTTAAAAAAATAATTTCTATAACTGATACAATGCTGTATATTCATTTGATATTACATACTAAGTATAAATTAATTTATATAAAACAGGTGTTTCTATTGATATCATGACATATTTATACCATCAATGTATTCATATCACGTAAATATCTGTATTGGATGCAAATGACATTACTTTACGTATAACCATAACGGTAATTACAGTACTACCATTACATGTGGTCTTCTGAGCAAGATGCGGTATGAAATATGTTAATTCCTAGATTCATTTGAAATACTACTCACAGTGTAGAAGTGATAAAAGGCAAATCCAAATGTAGCAATCCGATAAATAAACATTTTCATTGAGACAAAATGTTAAACATACCACAACAAGCGTTGTTTAGAATACCACGAAACACTCAATCAAGTTGATACTGATTAACACAAATTTAACAAAATCTAAAATCATAGAGTTCACATTTGTTCAAAAATGTTTATTTGTAGTACAACATAATTTATAAATGTATCCTGCCTAGTGAGATATTATGGCAACCGTTTTCTAAACAACACACCTGTATACATAAGTAGAGCATTCTTTATTGTGTACGACAACGCTAAGAAGAAAACTACATTGGTACCTTGTTGATATCCTTTGCTGCAGGGTACAATACAAGCTTCACCAAGCATGTGTAGTCGGGAGATGTCTCACCAAATGTTTTGACAGCACTGTAACATAACATGATGGATAACAAAAAACAGGACAGCTATGCTACCCGGATTGGAGCTTTGACCAAATATATACACAGCACATTTTACTAACACTGCCGACGATGCAGACGTCAACACTATGGCGACAACATAAGCTCTCCCGGGACACACTCCCGCAGAACTAGAACGACCAATTTACAATGTCCAATACATAATGTAACCCCATCGTAGTGTAAACTTTTAAATGGGACACAAATATATTTCTTTGGCTTTTGTCTCAAGACTGATAGCTAATGGATTTAACAACAAATAATTATAATAAACGGAAACATGTGTATGCCTATAATATAAATTTGTGCTTTTGTATATGTAGAGCGAAATGTGTATAATACTTTAAAGTCATAATATAGTAGAGCAAATCATCCAAAAAGGCATTATTTTGTGTTGAATTAGTGAATATAAGACTGAAGAGAGGCCTTGGGGTCAACATATAAGTATACTTTTTTGGATAAATATTCGTTTTGATATTGGTTGGTATCAATTACATGGATTTTGTCTCTCAAAATTGTTGGGTTTTACCAAAACAGGTTAATTCATCAAGGTAGAGGTTCAGCATGTTCCGATTTAATTTAAAATAGCAAAATCATATTTAACTGAAAATAATGCTTAAATATAACAAAATGTTGGTTGCGATGAATCCTTAAAATGTATGTTATCTCCATATGTAAGAACTGTACACTGATCTTACCATTTGCAGAGTCGACATAATGATGTGCTTTGACACTTATACCCTTATGGATTGCTAATATTCTTTACGTTCCAAACAGTACTCAAGTGTAAGATGCTTTTGTTCGTTACTGTCGGTTTATATTGTGTTGATGTGTCCAATAACGCAAGCTGTCTTAGTTGTTTTGTCAACATAGAGACAGTGAACAGATGGTCGTTTTCAAGAGGTTCAAAACTACTAAAATGCTTTGTTTTAAATAGTGAAAATATTAGAAAAATGTATTTCTCGATACCCAGCAGACAAAAATTAAATTGAACGCAATGTCCAAAAAGATAGCTTACTCATATATTCCATTGGCGACCATGCGAGCATCATACTGATAACCTCCTGTACCAATGGAGGGAAGGGCGATAGAATGAAGTCCAGACTTCTTCATTAAGTGAAGAAAGTCAACCATCTTGTCTTGTATCATCTGTTAAAATGAAAATCATGTAACAATGCAGACCTATCAAATTGTGCATAAACACATATAATATAATTGCAGCTGATTAAAAAACAGTGTCTGTCACTCGCTTAGGTTGGCGTGAATCCGACCACGTCTCTAAACGACACGTCTTAAGTTTTCCGTTGAAGGAATCTCATTACATGGCGGATCACGGAAATACTTTTGAAAATCTTCTTTTAGAAATAGATCGAGCGTTTATCAAAATATTTAAAAATCTACTACGCTCCAGTTTTTCGCGTTGCTGTTCGGATGTTAAATGAGTGTATAAATACATTTGAAAGTATTGATACTACTTATGACGATGAAATGACACAAAACAATAGCGTACTAACTAATATACCATTTAATTATCACCCCTGTTTATAGTGACCTCATGTACAGTAACTTGTTTACTACGTTCGTTATATAACCAGAAGGATTTGATCAATACATATGTTTTCTAGATACACTGGATTAAATCAATTTCTTTAAACATAGTATTTATGAAATGAGGAAACTCGAAGAACTAGCTGGAGCGGATCTGATCTCTTCGTGCAGTCAGCGTGTAGTTGGTAGACACATGATGTACATGCAGCATAATAGGCATGTACAGTACGACTGTTGGAGATTCTGCGATTAATAACTTTCAAGTATTGTGTTTATACATATTAAACTGAAATAATATGCCTTATCTATCGATTCATGAAGTTGATCATATCGCAAACTGTTGTCTGCTTGTTCAACCTTTATATGATCAATCACGTGATATCTGATGCGCTCCGATTCACTAATAATGATTGTACGTCGCTATTTCAACAATAAATGGTTCCTATCTAGTAAACCAAGAAAAATGAATGAACATCGCATCGTCATTTTAAATGTTTCTACTAAGTTTCGTTGTAATTTAAAGATTATATCACGAAATAACCTTCGCACATAGCTGATATAATACCATCCGGACATTATTTGCTAAATTGCTTACATTGTAACATTTAATGAATAAATTCATTTAATACATCGTTGATAAATTCTTATTTATACTGTACATATGCAGGGAATGAAGGCACTGCCAGACAGTAGTTACATTTTATACTTTTAAACAATCAGATTATTTGGATTGAAACAAGTAATCACGATATCTTGGAATATGATCAGCACTGATCAATCGACTGATCAAACTACTTCAATGTTACTACTATATTGTGAGTGTCTGTTATAAAAGAAATGAAAGTTTTATATGTATAACCGTGCACTTTACCTTTTGTTTGCCTGAGTTATTCCATGGCGGTATAACAAAGTGCAATACTTTCTGACAATTCAGGCTGTACCCCTTTGTTTCTACAATGTCACCATTCGTTACTTTGTGTGGATATGCCAAGCATTCTTTCTGCAGTGCTGAGCCAGCCACTCGTATCAGTGATGATGAAATCACACCATTGAGATTGGGAAAGCTGGTTGTTGTGTTAAGTATGACATCAGCCTTTAAGTACACATTATCGTTCATTATGATGTCGCAGTTCGAATGTGCACAGACTTGGAGAGAGTGCATGTAAGCGGCCCGGTGAGCTCAATCGGTATCTAAAGAACTCGCCCCGAAAGCGAGATATCGCGGATTCGACCCGTACTGGCGTCATGTTTTTCTCTCCCTGTAACATTTGTGCCAAACCCAGGGCCGTGACAGCACTGCTTGATTAGTCTAACAGAGCTTGCAATATGTTACAAGATATCCTTGGAACTAAGGTTCCAAATTTCGAGGACGAGTTTCCAGTTAAGCAGGGGTGTATGTCGAAGTTGGAAGGTGAAATCAGTCGGTATCTATAGTACTTTTTGTGTGAAACCGAGAGGTCCGAGGTTCGAGGCACGGAATGTCAGCATCTTTTTCTCTCACTGTGACAATGATTTATCGTCATATGTATTGCTTGAGGATTTAATAAACGCATTAATTGCTCACCTTAAAATAGCAGTCCCTTTAATACAATTCCCCGTGTAGTTAAATGACATAGATAATTCCTAGAATAATTTGAATTTCTGTCAATTATAGTAAATGCTATTATTGATTGAAACAGGTGTTACGACTTATCATATATGTTTCTATTTTCGTGAGCAACATTTGTAAATAATCTTATTTTAATGAGGTTAGGAATTAAGTACTACCAATGAACGAAACAAACTTAAAGTCATGAACATCCATCAATAGATGATATTATGTATCAGCGTTTATATAAAAAAGTTCCTCACCTGAGATTTCTCCAGATTTCCAAATGAAAGTTCAACAGTTGTTTTGGTATTCGGAACAGACCAAAAGTCATCTGAAGACGATCTAACAGGAACTTTCCCATCTTCTGAAAAGCAATATCATTAATTGAGCGTCAATTTGCTAAAACTTAACATTTGGCAAAAGCGACCGATAGAGCAGCGCTTTCTGATATATTTCTTCACTGTTCGCAATTAGTTAAAGAATTAGTCAAGCATTTTCCTTTCAATCCTTAACATGTTTGGACATGGAGCTGTTGTTTCGGGCGTTTTGGTATTAAGAACAACCCTTAAGGCAAAAGCGACAATATATATCAGCACAGTCTGATCTATCTCTTCACTGTTTGCCAATTACTTAAGAAAGTTTCAAGGAATTTCTGTCAAGTAATTTTCTTAACATGTTTGGGCAGGCATGTGTATTTCCAACGGTGTGATAATTACGTTAAGGCCGGATTTAGTGGATATCACCACTCATTTACTGATGCCCTGAAACTATTAATGGAAGTTCTGTTATAGTCAGGCAGTTGGATAGTTGAACGCCTCGGTCGTGAAATGAATTATGCATCCGCATAGAGATCGTTCCCCTCTAGGTTGAAACGAAAACATAGTAGTTAGGGTTTTCGACCTTTAGGATCATGGTTAAGGAGATATCATAACGATTGATTCACTGGTGTCGGGATTCGCTATAAGCAGTACTACCAATTTACCCATGAATCCCCGTGATATGACTGAAATGCAAGTACTATTGACAGCGGCGTTTCACACCATAAAACAATATGTTGTTCGTAAATTAATGATTTTACTCTAGAAAATAAGTATATTCTTAGAAACCATATGCATTCACAAATGATGGCGTAAAGAACCGAATAATAAATTATACAAACAATTCGCTAATATAAACTTTTGACAGGAGTTAATTAAATGTCCTGTGATCAATATCCCAAACGCAAATGTAAAGAGATAGAAAGACCGTTTAAAATACGCAACTACTATTGTAATAGATAAACAAAAAGTAACATAGCGGCTGATACCGGTCGACGGTTGTTGCTGAGAAGGCTGTCCTGCAGATGCTCCAAAGTAGTTATCTACTTCCGCTGTGAACGTCTGAAAAAGATATGTCATTGTATTTGTATTTTGTTAATATTTGAAGAACCATTGTCACATGGACATAAATGATCGTGTTTAAAAACTAAAACCAAAGACATCGACAGTGCTGCTATATTACCTGATCTATGTTCATCAGCATACCACAGTTAAGTAACAGTTACTTTTATATTGAATCTCGTGGCTCTTATTTTTAAGATGTTTGGGCTTTTGACAACGTACTGATTTTTTGTTTTTGAAATTAAGGACGTGAAATTGGTCCAACCCATTATAATAACTTACATATTAGCCAGACCGACTGATATAACATTGTTTAAAGCTGCTCGCAAAACCAACTTCAGTGTACCAAATAATTTGTGGGTAAAATGCCCTAGAATGGCTATGTGAAAAAATATTCCTGACTTTAAGATTTCTGGGTGCAACCTGAATACATGGAAGACGAATCCTAGATACAAAGTCATTTGCACCGTTGATGAAACGACAAACCTGTATTGACATGTTTGCTTGTGGAAACATGATAATCTTTACGGTATTCACACTTGTCTTTTGTCGTTTATAGAAGTCTCGTAGTGCTTCGTATGTCTTGGTGGCAGCCAGTATGTCAGGAAACTTGAAACCGCCAGTGCCAACTGTAGGAAAGGCAATGGACGCTACCTTGTCAGTATCTGCTTTCTCAAGACATGCTTTCACGTAGTTGTATATTTTCTGAAGATAAATAGTTGTGTTTATGAACATTGTTTTGCTTATCAGACGTTGTTACGCGTGTAGCTGGAAAATATCAGTTTACTTTAAATATCCACGGATAATAAATTTCAAGATCACCCGAACTACTTGGTCAGATCCTGATTGTATTGCGTCCGATATTATATAACTTAACTTAAACCACCAGGTTTCTTCAAGGTACCAAGCAAATATCATTGAATTATTAAAGAAATGTAAAAACAAAGTTTACATTATTCCGCCATAATCAATTTGTATGTGTTAAGGAAAGGGGTTGCGAATTCGTAAACTCATGCGACACCAACCTACAATCAAAGGAGAAACCACTTAAAATAATTCAAAATTGATTACCTTCCAACTGAATAAAAACAACTTGATTTACAATATCCTCTCACACTGAATTTAAGGATGGATAATGGCTACCATATGCCAGATTATCTACATGTCAACTCTCCGAAAATTGTGTATAAGAGTTGGGACACTGCTCTCTCCGTAGAGGCCGAGTTATTATAGGTATTAACCCGTCCATTCAGCTGCTAGTATTTCATTACAGGGACATATTTCTTAATACTTAGGCTATATTGTATGTGTATATATTGGTATCTTCACTGATTATATATATATTGTAAACGAAATTATCGGATATTTGTATATACATACATATAGTTATGTGGAAATAGTTTCGACACAGTGATGCAGATAAAACAAATTAATGTGTGTAACGACACATATCACCGGTCTAGATATAAGTACGCTTAGAACTAAAGAAATCATGTATACTTGTCCATCAGCCTGAGTCTTATATTCTTCCAACTTCAAAAAATATATTTTTTTGCATCGTAAACGACCACCAGGAGCAGTGGGTATTCCAACATCTGGATATGTCTTGTAATTGTTCTTGCAGTGTTTCTCAATATCTGCACCTCCATCTTTTGTTATAGCATTTGCTATAGCTCCAAAAAGCTTTGGAAAGCTAGATGTTGTACATACTATCACATCAGCCTAAAAATAGATTGACAGCGATTCAATGCATGTAGCAAATAATGTCGATCTACCTCGATGAGTAGGTCGTAGTTTTAAGATGAGTAAGCCTTGTATCGTTTGACGTAAATATTTAATTGAATTCGCTCACTTGTTTATTAGTGTTTTAATCTCTATTCCGCTTGGTAGAAGGGCAATTATGAAATGCAAGTTCTGAAATAATTTATGTTATATGGAAATGCGAGCTGTAACATGTATCTTAATTAAATATACGTTTTGTGAAAACCAGCAGTATGACACCTGTTCTCAGTGTAGATTGTTAAGTCTTCGGTATGACCCGACCAGGGATCGAACCCTGGACTCTCGTACTTGAGTCGCTCTTACTATACCACGTAGACTGTCCTATTAATATATTATTAGCAATATTATCATATTCTTGAAGATGTAATATTAAGATACTGCGCGGAAGAGTAAACTCTAACTAAATTAACTAACATTGCATTTCTGTATGTAGCCTTTTTCAAGCACAAGGTTAACTTTCTGGTTGATTTTGAATGTGCTTTGTCCACCTTGAGGTTTTGCATCGGGGTTCAAATGTACATTCCCTTTATCTACACTGTCTTCTTCTTCTGACAGCACTAGTTATGAAACAGACAATCGTAAAGTACAGATAAAACTGTTAACAACTATTATTAGAAATGAGAGTACAATCATACAAGTATTATTGCTAGATATTACGAGGTGATATATGGACGGATTATAATTGATATTATAATGTAAGTTCTGTTATCTGCACTGTATGTATGGTGATTTACAAATGGTCTAAGGTGTATCTGTTTGCCATTATATGAGAAGCAGTATAGACAAAATGAAATAGATAATCGCACTGCAACATATCTTACATGTTGACTATAACTGAAATGTTTTAACGCCTTAAATATTTCATTTTGGTAGCGCATTGCGATAGAATATTTTGGATTGACAACAATAACAAATGTAAATATAGCATATGATAAACTTACAGTGACTTGTTCTAATGAAATGTATAGAATAAATACAATTTCAGTAAGTTTGTAAGCCCTAAGAACTCTCCAATTATTCTTAAATCGACTGTGAAGACACCAATCATTAGAATTAATGATTGAAACTGTCTGCATATAGATACAAGATATAAAGTTTTATTTGATTAGTGGCCACTGGCCCATTTCAACAAAACATAATAGTACAACAAGTTTAACGACATTTATCGTAGTATTGTTATAAATAACAGATCGTTCTATAGTCTGTAATGCCTGAGAGCGTCATGCTTCAGCTGTCGACACGATATCAAACCAACCTTGTTGAGCTAAGTTGGAAAGTTTGAAAAGTTTCTTACACATCTCTGCACATTCTTTTAGCAAATTATTCAATGAATTGACTATGTCAATACGCATATATCGTAAATTCAATTTATTTGTACAACTTTCAAGGGTTATATAAATGGAAATGACTTAGCTAACATACTTTCGTTAGTTTCTTCAATGATGGCTTCCAATCGATGTGGTCTTTGACAATACATATTTTCAATCATATTCTCAAACGCCTGTTTAATTATTGAAATATGACAATATAAGATTATAGGTACACAAAATCAAAATCAATTGTAATTACTTCCTGTTCATTCCAGCTCACAACAAACTAAATCGAATAAATTTGAACAAGGTAAAAATAATGCTGGAGAATCATAGTTGAACAACTATTTGACGGAATATTTGTAATTGGGCGTTGATGGTTCATTCATGTTCAATCTGAAATATCTTTACATATATTATATATTGTCAAATAAAATAGATGATAAATATTTATACTTTTAAACGGCTGCAAAATATACGTGTCTATTTCTTAGTTGTCAATATAGAACACACTAAAATGAACATAATTAAACAGCTTTAAAATTACTTCCCTCGAAACAACCTGAAAGAAAGAAAACGGAATTTAAGGTAGTATGAGCCTAATGGGCAACATTTCAAATTATGATCAGTTGGATAATTTCTTAATGTGTATCATTTCCTTGATCACATCATCAACAAATATAATCAAACTGTATTGGAATAGTCATATGGTATTACGATTTTAACATACTATTTTGACCGCGTCAAATTGGAACATCGACGTTTAAAAGCAAAAATCAACAAGTTCTAGAAATACTCATGACCTGTTCTTTATTGATAATTAACTTTAACCTTTTGGGAACATTATGCCAAAAAATCAAAATGTTTTAACCGTCTCATTTTAAAAAAAAATAGAGTTTGAAATTCCCAACCACCTATTTCAGCCGTGACTGCAAGTATTAAAATCTTCAAAGAAGCTAATATTTATGTATAGAAATATATTCAATTACTTTTTAATTCAAAGTACAATATAAACTTCTGTAAAAAGTGTAAGCTAATGAAAACAAAGAAGAAAACAATAAAACAAAATGTGCTTCTGGAGGGATTCGAACCACTACCTTGAAACCCTCAAAAGATTTGAAGTCCTGCGCTTAACAACATAGGCTAAAGCATTAACATTGAAGAGTTTCAAGCGGAGGTTTTCATTACGCTCCTACTACCTTAATATATGAATTCAATTAAGATAGACTGCACGTATTTATTAACTAAACTTGATATACTAAAACAAAAATCCTTAAAATCGCACACAGCCGGAAAGGTGTATGAAACTACTCATTAAAAACATTTCAATATATTGGTTTCATAAGTATATGTTTTGTTAAACATTTACTCAACGTTTACGCTTTTAGCCTTTCCCAATTCTGATAATTGATTGATTGAAAAATCTGAAAGAACATGACTTCCATCGATTCCGAAAAATACAATTACAGTTGACTCACGAAAACTCGAACATGGAACAGTTCGAATGCATCATTTAACTCGAACCATTACTAGGAACGAATCATCAATGGCTTGGTTTTCATAATATACACCGAGTATAACTGGAATACGAAGCTGTCTTTTCAGGAGCAAATTCAGGATAATTCTTGCGATAACTGTAACACGGTGATAACTCGAATAATTTAATGGGTCGATGTTAAATGTTGTATGTATCAACAACTTACAGCTGTACAGGATATGTCAGTCTTGAATATGACGATCTTGATGGACTCCAATGATGAATTAATGTGCAGTCTCATGAACTCACCGACAGTTCGTACCATAGCCCGTGCTACTATGACCTCGTCATAATGCAAATCGTGCGTGCCGATTGTTGGGAATGCAATAGATTTGACTTTACCCCGAACTGCTTCTTGTAAGCATGTCTTAGTGTAGTCGCATACGTTCTAAAATAAAAAGAACTAAACATTAACTAAGCCATTCATATGAAGATCGTTTTATGGATGATCTATTAGGAATGTATGACCAACTGATGAAAGATATTACAACGAAATGGCGCGTTATGTGATTTGATATCCCCAATTGGTTCAGAGATAGTATGGACATATATATTGACATTTTTTTCGCAAAGTCAAAAACACACGATACGTCGTTTAGGCACAACATTTACTAACACTTTACAAACACAAGTCAAATAAACAAGGATATTTATTTACGTATTACCTTTTCCCCAGATTTGCCATCCCAACTAGATACTTTGACGTGATAAATATCATTGCTTGGTATATTGCCCGACCTTGTAAGAACTAAAGTACCGTCAGTCACTGGTCTGTTACCAACTTTCGCCTTAAATGCAGCTTCTGACTGTCTATTCAGATCATACACGACACCAGCAGCTTTGTGGAGAGCCTGATTTATACCCCCTGATGGTTTTGGAGCTGAGTTTGTAGTATTGACTAAAACGTCTGCCTGTAAGTGTTATTGTACATTTATTTTTAATAAGAATTAAAGTCTAGACTTATATTTTAATTTCAAATGTCGAGTTATGTATTAGTAATTTTTCTTTTGGCATAAACAATGTATTTTCAAATAACCTGCTCGCAATAAATGTTCATAATATATCGGTCGTAATATATAGATACTCTCAACTATTTTATAAAAGAGCACACAGTGTCTTCTTTTCAGACATTTGTTTTCATTGGAAGTGCTAAATTTTCATACGGAAATAGTGAAAGTAAATATGTGTGTAGAGATACCATTGTTTGTTCTAACTGCCCCAAAACAAAATTACCTGCTCGCAAAACATGTACATATTGTATCAGTCCTAATATATATATACTCTCAACTACTTTATAAAAGAGCAAACGGTGTCTTCTTTTCAGACATTTGTTTTCATTGGAATTGCTGAAGTTTTAAAGGAAATGGTGAAAATAAATATGTGTACAGACATACCGTTGTTTCTTCTAACTGCCCCCAAACAATTATGATTTTCTTGTTGCCAGGTAGTGGTAACGTTCGTGTTCCTTTCCGCTCTATTTTACATCGTCCAGTCGGTATTTTTGTCATTGTACCTGTGTTCATTAATACAAAACGTTTCTCTTAATAAATGATACGTTTTTCCTTATCCGTCTAAAATAAAACTTCATCTATGAATTAGTCACTTTACTTTTAATATTTTAAATGTATGATTGCATTACGGAACATTTCTGAAACCAACATACTTTCATATGTTGTGTATGAAATATTACTTGCTAATAAAATCTTTAATAAATCAGATAAGTACCTTTTCCGACCATAATATTTTCGACCGGCAGGTGGTAGCAACTTTCACCAAATGATTTTTCCATCTGATCTTGAATTACTCTAACTACTGCTGAATTTGAATCATAGAGAAATACCTCTCTTACACTTTGGAACTGTGGAAGTTTCGTTTTAAGTGTGTCTATCATAATCTGCAAAGATACATCTTCACAATTATAATTGAAAGTCAAATTAAAGTTTACGTGTCAGTGGCGTTCATACGTTTTCTTTTTATAGGAAAAGAAAGTATCAATCTAGATCACAAACTAATCCTTGTTCGTTCTAACCATTGATGAGTGTGGTGAGGTTTCTGTAATCGTTTTTTTTTAGTTTAGTTTTCAAGACATTTATGGATCCAGATCAAACTGAACCTAATGTACAGTCAGAATAATAATGATCTACATTCGCTTTCGTTTATTAAAATAATGGTAACATTTATTGGTAAAGATTATATCAGCTTGACCACAAAATGTGGCTCAACTTTGTTGAATTTAAACTTCTTGTTTTGTTTTATTATGAACAATACAATATGAAACGGTAACCTGTGGAAAAGACAGATCTCTTGTCGAAATTTTCATAGTTTCATTTTTATAGTTTAGCAGTTGAGATACGTGTACATCTTCCGTCTACGCATGTACTTGCTGCAGATGGGTCACACTTTGTCTGTTTCATGCAAAGGAATCATATGTCGCTACGTGGTTTATAAGATTGCTATTTGTATTTTATTTATAAAGACATTTACCATTGCTGCTATGTTACGTGGAACAGAAAATGCTCCACTACTTATGAGAGGAATAGCCACAGACCTCAATACACAGTTTTCCTCTTTCACTATGGCTTTAAGTATGTTTTCGATGACATTGGCTAAAAGCTGTCTTTCATCGGTCTTTCCTTGATTCCAAACTGGTCCGACTGCATGAACTATTTTGAGATAGTTCAGTTTACCTGCAGTACTAATGAACACTTCACCGTCCTTAAGCTCCCCGTGTTTGTGAATGAAAGCTCTGCACTCTATTTGTATCGCTTTGCCGCCTGAATAATTGAAGGTAAATCGGTTATACATCGCATATTTGGAAAACTATTTTACAGTAGCGGTATATCGTTTGGTGTTGTATGACGAAAAGCATGTACATTTTCCAATGATTCGAGAAGTACAATGCAGACTTACTTACCATAGTTTTAACTTTTAAGACACAATGGTTTTTAAAACATATTTGAATTAGCGAAAGAAAACAATTTACACATAAAATAAAAGCTGGCGTGTGAAACCATCCGTCCCACTAGCGCATTAAATGACTTGGAAATCATATTTAAGTGATGTGAAATCATTTTTCAATGACATTGCAGCACATTGCATTGAGGTCCCATTGCATTATTTGAACTATACAAACACGGAATTTGAATCCGTCGTGTCATATTTGCGCATGTCAATCTACATATATGTGCATTTATATATGTGATTGTTTATCTGACAATTACGGAAGTATGTACGTCATTGAAATGTTGGTTAATTTGACCATCAAATCAAATTTAGATAACATATGGCTTAATAGTGATTGTGTGATAACTAGAAAAGTATATAACATATGTTCATATAATTCTGTATATTAATCATTGCACATATGCCGCACCTACAACAAAAGAGTTTAATAAATATTTTGACAAAAGCGGAAATTACTCATTATGAGCAATTTCCCATTTTGCTACAATGTTTTCAACTCTATAATAATACTTTCATTGATGGATGTATTCCTTATTTTGCAAATATGTTTTTGAAGTCGCCTGTGGCAGATTTGAAGGTTGGAAATAGTAAAACAAGTATAAGATCGTCATCGTGTTTTCAATTACCCAGGGGTTGTGAGTTCGAATCCCAGCCCGGCCAAAAATCCCTCCGACGTTTGACAGATGTCACTGTGTATATGTGGAAAAGCAGCCAGTTGTTAGGAAAAAAGTGTATGAAGTAATGGTGTGAGAAAGCTAGTAAACATATGCATAGCAGAACTCAGATCAGACTCAATAAGTTCAGACAACATATTTAACACTCTTCCTCATACTTTGGAAAAATGTTTTTGACTACACCTAAAACTGTCATAACGTTTTTTACTCATTAATAATAAAAGTCTTACTCCTACATACCAGCTTTACTAATAGCCTTTGCCAGTCCACCTCTGTGTTCAAGTTCTCTGTTAGCAGCATTGACAACAACATCTACAGGCAACGACAGATCAGTAAGATCACCAGTACCTGTAAATATTGCTTGACCGGTGTTAAGCAAAGCAATGCAATGAATATTCTTCTCTTTCATGTCATTCTTTGTGGCAATGTGTATGGAGCATTTGTGTTTCGTTTGTAGATCTTTCAATGCATCGCTGTTTTCTGAATGATCATAGTAAATATCGATTCCATCCTCCTCGACTCTCATCCAGCTAACATTAATTTTGTCTGTATAACGTTTGACGATTTTTTTCACGTTTTCCCTCACGACAGCGTTTCCACAGACGCAGAGTGTGTAAGTCTTTTCATCAGAAATAAGGCACTTTTGGTCAAGTTTCTCTGATTTCATGTCTTTCTTAAGTGGCTCAAAATATTTGTTTTGCAATATCTGTTTTACAAAGAAAGGGGCAACTAAGATGCGTTCCTGTTTCACGAGACATGTTCCAACTTTTGTCCGAATTTCTTGAGAAACAATGTCCACGTATGCTTTTGGACAGGTGATTTTAACAATGACCTCTGACTTTTCCTTTTCCTCTTTGTAGGTCAAATGAAGCAAGGCTCGGAACTGTTCGGTAACTTCTTTTATCTTCTTTTCGATCTCGGACTTCGATTCAACTTGACCTTCCAGCTTTACTTCTTCTTCTTTTACCAATCCCAGTACAGCTTCATAAATTGGAACTGTATCAATATTTCCGATGCGTAAAACAATAAGAACATCTTTTTCCAGTATTGCAAAACAGTTGTCATATCCTTTTAACAATATTTCAATTTCGTCTGCCATCATTTCAGTGTTAAGTAAATTAGCAAGCTGCTTTTTCTTGATTTCGTATCTTTGTACATGGATTGTAAGTAATGCAGCTGTGATTTCTTCATCCGCCTTTTCCACGCATTGTTCGGTTCCTGTTATAACTAGCTGTAACTTGGTTTTGTCTACAGTAATGGTTATGTCAGAGTCTGATGCCATCTTTCTTTCAAGTTCAAATTTTTCAAATGCAATAAGTTTATTAACATCTTTAAGTTCTTTAACCTTAGTGATGACTTTTGGAGGAGGTTGTATGCTATCAATCCTATTCTCAAACTCAGACAGACTTTCACTGTCGTGACCTACAATAGTCAGAGAGAAAGTCTCTGAATCTTGAACGACATGGAACCCGTCAAAATCAGTCTGAACATTACAAACTTCTTGCCAAACGGTCTGGTCGAATTTTTTCTCGATTACTTTAATTGAATCAAGTAAACCGAAGAAACCTCGTTTGGCTCGTTCACTCCAGTCTGCCTGTATCAAATGAACTGTTTTGTGTGAACAAGAAAATGTCAATTTAACCTTGACCTCGTCTTTTCCCCAGTTTAAATCTGCACACATATTTTCTTGAAAGGAGATTTCTGTATCTTTTTTTTCATATTCTTTCAGGAAATGGTACTTTCTGGGATCAATGTCTGTTATAAGTATTTCACTTTTGATGGTGACTGTTTTGTTCAATAAGTCGTCTATAGGTGTATAGTGTCGTGTGATTTCAATGGACTTATCCCTGAATTGTTTAAACTTTTTGTAAGAGCCGCACATCGTCTTTACATCTGTGCATGAATACATAGAAATACATGTGCTAATAAATAGAAAAGAAAGAACATTTTTCGCAAGTTATGTATTATTTTTGCACGGCGGGTACCAACGTTTTTCTGATTCAAAGTTGAATAATATTTTCACTTTGTATCTAAACTATGTCATTAACCTGTTCACACCTGAAGACGTATTTGGCGCACCCACAGCAAACGACTTGAGATAATTGTGACACACGGAGACGGTGTTCATAACACACACCTATGCATTGTGTGACAACGTCTTTAACGTTAACTGCATAATACTTTCATAGATAGCCATATCATAGCCTAGACAATTTTATAGTTGTCTGCAGCAGGTGTGTTGTAAAGGGAAAAGGGTTAAGTGTTAAATAGTTTATATTTACACAATTCTTTGACATGTTAAGGTGAGGCTTGATATTAGTTACTGTGATGTTTCACATAAAGTAGACCTCACCGGTGGTGTAGTAGTAGAGCACTCGGCTTGGGTGCGGGAGGTCGTGGGTTTGATCCCTTTCCAGGTCATATCAAATACTTTTAAATGGTGGACTTTCCTTCCTTGGCGTACTGGAGTGTGGAATTAACAATATGACGGTCTTTTTTGGTGTCAGGATAAATGAATCAGTACAACTTGTAACTTACCCAGGAAACGCCGTGAAAATATATATGAAAAGTCATTGTAAGCGGCCTAAAACACCATACTAAAAACAAACAAATATACATAATATTTACAAAATACCTTTTTCAGACGGCAGATCCATTATGCACCATCCTTCTGCTGCGTTGTACTGGTTTTCACTGATTCCAGGTTCGAACCGTTGCTTGTTCGTATTGACAGTGTTAGTAAAGTATTTGTAAATATCTTCACGTTTCACTGCTTTAGGAAGGTTGGTAACGAGAACAGACACTGTCGGTGGTACACCGTATAATTCGACAATTTTCCATACAGTATGATCTGTCCAAGATCTCCGTATAAAGTCAACATCTAAACAGAGCAAAATAGAATGTTTATTTAGTATGTCTTATTTGATAAGTATTACATGTATTATCTACTCAGTAAGATTTAGAGTTGATATGTATACGATGTTAAAACTGATAAACAGTGCAAATATGGTGTTAACATTTTGATATTTTTTTGTTAAATATTGTCCATATTAAATGAATGAGAATTACGTGAACAATTAAGAATTATCACTTAACTGTTATATTTGCAAGCTGAAAGCTACACAACTTCATATTGAACAACAATTACATGGATGTTGTGTATGGAAGTAACAAAGTGTGTGTGCATAGAAGCAGTTAATGTTTTTAATCACCAAATCATGAATATCACATAAAAAGTAACCGATTAAGAACTGTAATGCCTGGACATATTGCTGATACAGCATTTATTTAGATAATCAGTACATGGTGTTTATGGAATTAATTACGATCTTGAAGGAGTGTGTAACATGAAACATTCTGATTTAAAATTATCTGATCATAAACTTCGCATAAAAAGGGAATTGAATGATAAACATAATGCCAACATATTTGCTGATACAGCATTTATTTAGATCAATGAGATTGATAAAGAGACATATAGAATGACAACTTACTTTTTTTGCTTTTCTCGTCAAATTCTAGCAATGCTGTATACTTTGTCCGTCCGAAATGTATGGTAACCTCGGTGTGACATTTTGAATAAATAAAATTCTTCAAGTTGCTCTCTGAGATCTCCTTCGGCTCCCATTTGACTACTATCAAGTGACTTTCCTTGGCGTGTTTATCTGCAATTGATCGATAGATACTTTTTATTCCAGCCAATTTATTCCGTTGAGTGTTTTGGTCAGACAGGCCGAGTGCTAATACCAACCTCAGCTTATCTACTGTGTGGTAAGATTCTACAAAGACAAGTTATTTATCTATGTTCCATGCTTTCATCAACACAAAACGAATATATGCACCGATTAGCAAATGTTGTACTTTCTGAATCTGTTTAACAACATGTTTCTGCGCAATATACTAGTACTTCGGGTATCTTTGTACTGATTATTTAACAAGACAGGGTGTAGCTTAATACAGACCTTTAACTAACGATTATATTGGTAAGACAGTCATATGTTAAGTGAAGCAGTTTGGACGATCACGGTTGCCAATCCACTATTCAAATGACAGATACCTTTACTTAATTTAATTGGTCGAATGCCAACCGTGAATATTTCATTTTAAATCGGACTACATACACTTACGCGTACATTAGATAAGATGACACCGCATAATTCAATGACGCTTTACATTCCGTTGAATGTTTTGGTCAGACAGGCCGAGTGCTAATACCAACCTCAGCTTATCTATTGTGTGGTAAGATAGGTTTCTACAAAGACAAGTTATTTATCTATGTTCCATGCTTTCATCAACACAAAACGAATATATGCACCGATTAGCAAATGTTGTACTTTCTGAATCTGTTTAACAACATGTTCCTGCGCAATATACTAGTACTTCGTGTATCTTTGTACTGATTATTTAACAAGACAGGGTGTAGCTTAATACAGACCTTTAACTAACGATTATATTGGTAAGACAGTCATATGTTAAGTGAAGCAGTTTGGACGATCACGGTTGCCAATCCACTATTCAAATGACAGATACCTTAACTTAATTTAATTGGTCGAATGCCAACCGTGAATATTTCATTTTAAATCGGACTACATACACTTACGCGTACATTAGATAAGATGACACCGCATAATTCAATGACGCTTTACATTTTGATATGCCTTGGCAGCAGCTCGTCCTTCGCTCCAATGAACTCGCACTATAAAGTGAATTAATGCTATATGTTCTGCTATCAAAATGATTACTTCATGTATACATCTCGTGTACGTATATGTGGTATCTCCCCTGCCCTGTTGATACCTCAATAGTGTAAAGTCGATTGATTGGCTGAGGCAAAGGTCAATC